>JAOTQR010040304.1:0-15409 GCA_025774065.1 Solanum ossicruentum | reverse complement strand
TATTATCTACTCTCATGTTCAACTTAGGCTCACTAGTAGAGGTCAAGCATGTTTAAGAGCTACTCATGCATGTTATCATATTTCTTACAAGTTATTAAAGTTATGATTATTTCAAGTATTCTGTGGGATTAGACTTAGCACCGACTGAGGTTTAAGGTAGGGGCTCGAGCCAAGGGATCCTTATATAAAGTCTTTAGTCTCTAAACTATGTTCCACCATCGGATTATTTATTAACCTTGCTATACTAGTAGATCCATCTAGTGCATATTATAATGTTTATCATGTTTGGTTTCCCTTGGCAAGTAGACAACATTTCGCCGGGGGGTGTCATGCGGTCACCTATGCCGATGGAGTGTCAAACATTGGATTCCAAGTTGTAGCTGCTTGGTTTACGTGGGTTGAGGTATCTTCCCACATATATATGATATATTATGCAAGTTATATATTTTACAAGCATGTTTATTTAAAAGCATTGATCACGCATGCCATATTGAGACTATATATCCATTGATTATGATTATACATTTTGAATATATTGGTGAAACACCCCTCACGTGCTTAAAAATACCCTATAATAGTAATTTCCATATATCTCAAAATTCGTGCATGATTTCAAAAATTCGACTTCATATTCTCGATCAAGGGGTAAAATATAAAGGGAAATAAGTGTAACTCAGATTTTGGAAGACCAATAGCGAAAAATAATTTTCACTAATTTTACGATCTCAAGTGGTTGTCCGTGCCCAGTGCGCGCCACTATGTAATTCCAAGTCCACGTCTAGTCAGTGATGCGCTGGAGGCACGGACCCGTGTATTATTTTCCTTGGCTTTCTTATTTCTCCCAAAGGCATTGGAGTTATAGCCCCATGCCGATTTAAATGTGAAATCTCCCACAATTAGCCATTTTTCAACTTTATAGCTCACAAAACCCTCTCTAAAACCTCTATAAGACTCTATCAAGTCTTTTATTCAAATCTAAGGATTGCAAACTCAATTTTGTGACTCAAGGACTTATTTCAAGCTCTAAGTCTACTTCAAGGTCACCTCAAGGAATTCAAGGTTTAAGGTATGTAGGTCTTCATCCATTGGTCCTTTCACCCATGGAGCCCAACCTTCTCTTTTTACGAAAATTGCATGTTTCCAAGTTGTAATACATATGGGTATCTCTTATTATGAATATGAGCATAAATCATGTTGGGGTTTTGACAAGTATTGATTGATTGTGCATGAATGTCTATTTCAAGCATGTTCCATGAATTGCTTTTATCTATTGAGACTATGCATGTTTTGAGCTATGAAACTATGAACTATTATAAGCTTTTGGTGATGGATTTCAAGGTACCCTACATAAGGGTTTTACTACATGTTGGTAGGTTGATTTGCATTGAGTTCACTCATATATTTCACTCTTGAATTGCATGATTTTGAACAAGTATCATGAACCCACCATGTGTTTGATAAAATGACATGACAAGAATTCTCAAGTTATTGATGATCTATTAGATGATTTACAAGTCAAGTGACTTCATGATTATTAATGGCTTTTAAGCATGTATTGATCTCATGAAAAGTATCTATGATGATGGAAGCATTAAGTTGAGCTCTATTCCAAGATTTTTACCTCTTATGAGCTATTCATGTTAAAGCTAGGGATCATGTATGATTATTATCTATTGTCATGTTCAAGTTAGGCTCACTAATAGACATAAAGCATGTTTATGAGCTACTTATGTCATTTTATCATGTTTCTTACAAGTTATTCAAGTTATGACTATTTCAAGTATCCCATGGGATTTGACTTAGCGTCGATTGAGGCTTAAGATGGGGGCTCGACTTAAGGGGTCCTTATAGAAAGTCTTTAGTCTCTAAACTATGTGCCGCATAGGATTACATAATATCCCTCTTATGGTTTCAAGTGTATCCATCTAGTTACACCACACCTTATCCCAGGGGTGACATGCCTCGATCACCTTGTTGTGGAGTGACATGCCTCGGATTATTCATATTATCATACATAGTTTAACTTGGTAAGTAGACCACACTTTGTCGAGGGGGTCACATGCCTAGATCGCCTTGTCGAGGGGGTGACATGCCTTGATCACCATACTAAGGGGGTGACATGCCTTAGATTCCAAGTAGTAGCTCGCTTGGTCTATGTCGATTAAGATTTCTTCCCACACATGTATTATGTACTATACAAGTTGAATATTTTATAAGCATGTTTTACTGCAGACATTGATCATGCATGCCATGTTTAGATTATATATCCATTGTATGATTATGCATTTTGAATATATTGGCTTATGTCTTTATTGCATTGCATCCCGCATACTTAGTACATTCAAATGTATTATAGCATATTCTATGCCTACATGATATCACCATGTAGGAACCGAAGCTCCTTTTTATCATCCTCCTCCATGTGGCTAGCTCGATTCTCGGAGAAAGCTTTGGTGAGTCCTCAATTCTGAGGACAATATCTATTTACTTCATGTTATGTTGAGACTCCTTCTTATGTTGAATATTTATTGTTATAAGGGTGAGCTCGTGAAGTGTCTTAGCTCCCGCTCTATTCCAAGTTAGAGGTGTTATTGGGTACTATAATGTATTTGTGCTCTGAGCTTAACTCTTTTATGTTTTTGTGATTATCAAAGACTTCTTTTAGTCCAATTTCCCTTCAATTTTATCTCTTGTTGATGCTTATTTGCTTCCGCGACCAAGGATGTTTGAATGATATGCTAAGAGGCTTGTTTGGTGTCCCTTTGGGTTTCTCATTCGTAGTATGAACAACATGTTAAGAGGCTTTTCCTCATTCATCATGTGAATGATATGTTAAGAGGCTTGTTTGGATTCCCTTTGGGTTCCTCATTCATTGTGTCACGCTAGGCCCTAGGTTTGGGTCGTGATAAGCTTGGTATCAACATACTAGGTTGTTATTTATCCTTGGAAATCCAACACACCACGTCAATCAGAATCTTATTCATGGTTGTGAAGTGCGCCACAACTATGAATCCACAACTATGAATGAGAGGCTATGAGGTGTTTTAGGAATGATTCACTTCTTCATGATCTATGTCGTGCGGAGGAGCTAAGTCCCCTATGGCTTATTACTGATTCCTGACTAATACGTTTCAAAATATATCTCAAGATATTCAGAATGGTAGACATGATGGTAACCAATTCTCACTTAAGGGTCAACTTCCCAACTATGACATGTCAAATGCAGAGGTTCGTAATGCTCTACGGCTATTGGTCAAGATTGTAACCACTCAACTCAATCAATAAGTGGGTGCCCCCGAGACTTCAATGGACAAGAAGAAGGTGAGGAAGGCTAAGAGGGTCTGAGATTGATGGTGACTCATCTTCAATTAGTCTACTGGTTCCCAAGTACAAGGAGAAAAGGATACCTTTTGTCACTTGTCAAGGGTATGGCAAGAAGCATCAAGAACGGTGTTTAGTGGGCACCGAAGGTTGTAAGTGTGGTGATGTTGGGTATAAGATGAGAGATTGCCCAATGGCCTCAAGGGAAGGGAGAAGAAGGGCTCAAATTGAAACTAGGCTTCCATATGCTAAGCCAGGTGAAAAGGATGCGACGACCCATCCTAGGTGCCCAAAATATTGGAGAAATCACAGTGGCACATGTTGGTGAGGAACAAGGGTGCATGCTTTTGGTATGGCTAGATGGGCCACAACGTTGTTGATTTTCCATATGCTCAAAGGAGGGGCAAAAGTCTTGGTGTTCAAGCTTCTCCTACGTGCAACAAGTGTGGAAGGTACCATTCCAGAGATTGTTTGGTCGGTTCAAGTGAATGTTTTGAGTGTGGTGCATAGGATCATAGGTTGAGACATTATCCATGGACTACAAGGAATTTTGAGGATTACCATCGATGATCGCAACCATACCCCTCTAGGGGCTACTAGACCTGGCATGGTACTTCATCGGTATGTTAAAGGTTTTTATTATGATGTGATACATTGATAGATCCGGGTGCCACTCTTTCTTTCATTACTGCTTTTTTTGTCAAAAAGCTTCATGTAAATCTCAAATCATTGTGTGAACCTTATGAAGTGTCAACCCTCATTGGAGAGTCCATTGTTGCTAAAAGAGTCTATAGAAATTGTTCTGTGTTCATATTGCATAAAGTCTTGCCTTGTGATTTTGTTGAATTAGATATGGTGGATTTTGATATCATTCTTGGGATGGGTTGGTTACATGCATATTATGCCTCTATTGATTGTAGATGCCGTAAGGTTAAATTCCAACTCCTAATGATCCCGTCCTTGAGTGGGAAAGTCGTGATGTGGTGATCAAGGGTAGATTCATTTCTTGTCTTAAAGCCTAAAAGTTGATTTTTAAGGGTTGCCTTTATCATCTTGTGAAGGTTAGGGATGTTGAGTCCAAAGTCCTTCTTATCAAGTCAGTTCCGGTGGTCGATGAGTTTCTTGATGTTTTTCCCTATGAGCTTCCTGGTGTCCCTCCGGAAAGAAAAATATACTTTGGCATAGACCTCCTTCACGATACACAACCCATTTTCACTCCCCCTTACCGTATGGTCCCGGTGGAATTGAAGAAGTTAAAGAATCAATTGAGGGTTTCGTAAGGCCTAGTAAGTCACCTTGGGGTGAACTGGTGTTATTTAAGAAGAAAAAGGATGTTTCTCTTAGAATGTGCATTGATTACCGCAAATTAATAGGGTTACCATAAAGAACAAGTACCCTCTAACTAGAATTGATGACCTTTTTGATCAACTACAAGGGGTTAGTCACATTTCAAAGATTGATCTTCGATTCAAATACCACCAAATGAAGCTGAGGGAGTGTGGTATTCCTAAGATGGTTTTTAGGACTATGTATGGACACTTTGAGTTTGTGGTTATGTCCTTTTGGTTGACTAAGGCATCAGCTATTTATGGATCTCATGTATAGGGTCTTTAAACCCTACCTTGACATATTTGTGGTGGCCTTTGTTGATAATATATTGATTTATTCTGAGTGAGGAAGAGCATGTGAACCATTTGAGGGTACTGTTGCAAATCCTAAGGGATGAGAGGTTGTTTGCTAATATAAAAGGTGTGAATTTTGGTTTAAAGAGGTTGTTTTTCTAGGTCATGTGGTGTCGGGTGATGGCATTAAGGTGGATCCTAAGAAGGCGGAGGTGATCAGAAATTGACCTAGACCCTTGACTCCATCGGGTATTAGAAGTTTCTTGGGTTTGGTGGGTTACTATCGGAGGTTTGTGAATGACTTTTCTTCTATTGCTTTTCCTATGAAAAAGTTGACCCAAAAGAAGGCAAATTTTGTTTGGACCAATGAATGTGAAATGAGTTTTCAAACTTTGAAGGATAAGCTTGTCTGCGCTCATATCTTGGCTCTACCAGAAGGGTTGGAAGAGTTTGTAGTATATTGCGATGCCTCAAGAATTTGTTTAGGGTATGTTTTGATGCAAAATGGCAAGGTGATAACATATTCCTCTAGACAACTTAAGGTGCATCTGTGAAATTATCCCACCCATGATCTTGAATTGGCGGCCGTGGTGTTTGCTTTGAAAATTTGGCGTCATTACTTGTATGGGGTTCACGTTGATGTGTATACCGACCACAAGAATCTCCAAAACGAGTTCATACAAAGAGATCTTATCTTGAGTCAAAGAAGGTGGTTAGAGCTCCTTAAAAATTATGATATGAGTGTGTATTATAATCCCAACAAAGCTAATCATCACGACCCAAGATTAGGGCCTAGACGTGACACGACAAATAGGAACCCGAAGGGTCTCTAAACAAGCTTCTTAGCATATTATTCACACATCCTTGGTAGCGGAAGCAAAGTAAACAACATCAAGAGAATATAACTAAAGACAAAGACTAAGAGAAGAGCTTAATAACATGAATCATAAAGAGTCAAGGCTCAAACGTGATTACATTATTTCTCCAACAACACCTCTAACATAGATTGGGCGGGGGCCAAGACAAACTTTCCGGGCTTACCCTTTTAGTATCAAAGTGTTCATCATAATGAAATAACATAAACAAGAGAGAAATAGGCTAATGTCCCCAAACTTGAGGACTCACCACAAGCTATCTTCAAGATGTCAAAACTAGCCACGAGTAGGATGATCGTGAGGAGCTCTGATTCCTACATGGTAACATCATGTAGGCATAGAATATGCATTAGTACATTTGAATGTACTAAGTATGTAGGATGTAATGCAACAAGAGATATGCAATATAATCGAAATGCATAATTGTAAGTAAGAGATAGTATATTAGTAACATGACATGCATGAATGATGCTTGGAGTAAAACATGCTTATGTAGAACCTATGACAAGTGTAGTAAGAGACCATCATTATGTAATCCAAGGCCTACCATGCCCTTGGAGAGGCGATTGAGGTATCAACCACTCAATTGGTTGATGGTTGTCACACCCTACCATCCATGGTGATTGAGGTATCAATCCCCCCTCCCCCCAATTGCTTGATAGTTGTTGTCACGCCCTATCATCCATGGTGTTTGAGGTATCAACCCATCAATTGATTTATGGTTGTCACACCCTACCATCCATGGTTTTAAGGTATTGACCCCTCAAATTTGTTGATAGTTGTCACACCCTACCATCCATAGTGATTGAGGTATAACATCCCCTCAACAAGGTGCGGTCAATTTGTAACACCGTAGATACTTTTCATGAAATCAACACATATATACCTTCCTTTCATCATCATAAAGTCATTCAAGTCATAGGTCATGCAATGAATCATTAATAGCTTAAGAATCCAAAATCGAATATTTTATCAAACACTTAGCGGGTGTGTAATGCTAATATAAAATCATGCAATTCAAGAGTAAAATCTTGCAAGAAAACTTGAAGTAAATCAATCCATCAACACTTGGTAATACCCTCATGCAATATACATTGAAATCCTTCATCAATTCTCTAAATAGATGATAGATTCGTAGCTCAAACCTGCTTAAACAGTCACCCTTTTATGAAACCTCAACATAATTCATAGTCAAATTCATAATAAGAAGAACCATATGTAAATCAACTCAGAAAGATGCAATTTATGTAGAAAGAAAGCTAGGGCACCATGGGTGGAGGGACCCAATGGTTGTAACCCACATATCTCAACTTTGGAGAATTGATTAATGAAGATTGAGATGAGAACTTGAAGCTTGAGTGGATTCCTTAAGATCCGGAATGAGTTTGGGACCCTTGATTTGAGTGAAATATTTGTCTAAGTGTTTGAGAAGGTTTTGGGGAATGTCTTGTATGATATGAGGTTGAAAAATGACTAAGTATAGGTGTTTTTACGCATGAAAGGCTTATTCCCAAGACCCAAAGGCCTTGGACCAAAAAATCAAAAACTGACAAAAAAAACACTGATCTACACCCTGGCCGCATTACGCCAGGGGCACGGATCGTCTCTGGAAATCACAATTTTTGGAAAACAAAATTTTGATACGGTTGCTCTAAAATTAGGGTAAGACTCATTTCCCACTTAATACTCCTACTGATCATGAATATGAAGTCGGATTTTTGATATCACGCATGAATTTTAAGATATATAAAAATTATAATTATGGGCACTCCCGAGGCACATTTTTGGGCACTTTTGGGGTCGTCTCAATATCCCCTCCTTGGAAACATTCATCCCCAAATTACAAAGAAATGTATATAAGATGGATATTCATGAAGAGATCAGCCCCAACAAGAATGCAATAATGCACTTAAACATCGTTTACAAAAATCTCAACATAAGTTTCAAAAGTACCATGAACTTGTCAACATAAATATGAATGCATGCAAATGACATAAAGGATGATACACAAGACTTGATGTCGCGAGCCGGACCTAGGGCCTGGATGTGATCGGCGAATGGGGAACCTAAAGGGACCCCAAATAAGCCTCTTAGCATATCATTTCATATCTTTGGTCGCAGAAGCAAGAATAAACAACAAGAGAAAACATAAATAGGGGAAATTGGGACTAAGGAAGAGAGAGTTTAATACTTAGACAACATAGATGAGTCAAAGCTCAAGCATTATACATAACTTGTCCAACAACACCTCTAGGCATAAAGCTTAGCGGGTGCCAAGACAAGCAACCGGGAGTATGCAAGCAACCAAGCTCACACTCATAGTCAAAGGATACCATAAAGAAAGAGAATATTTAATACATAGCATAAGAAGACATTGTCCTTGGAATGGACGACTTACCAACTAGCTTAAATTGGAACTACTAGCCACATGGAGGAGGATGACCAAATGGAGCTCCGGTTTCTACATGGTAATATCATGTAGGCATACAATATGCGTTAGTATGTATGAATGTACTAAGTATGTAGGATGCAATACAACAAGAGATAGGCAACGTAATCAAAATGCATAAACTTAGGCAATAGATAACATAATAACAACATGGCATGTACGAATGAGTCTTGTAGTAAAAACATTCTTATATAGAATATATTACGTGTGTAGAAAGAGATCATCATTTGGCAAATGGGTTTACGACCTCCCATCTTAGGTGATTGAGGTACTAACCCCTCAACTTGGTTATTGAATGTACCACCTTCCATCCTAGGTGATTGAGGTATCAACCCCTCAATTAGGTTAAAATCAACCCCTCAACTTGGTTATCAAATGTACCTCCTTCCATCATCAGTGATTGAGGTATCAACCTCTCAATTAGCTTAATGAGGTATCAACCCCTCAATTAGGTTAATGACATATCAACCCCTCAATTAGGTTAATGAATATCACACCCTCCATCAAGTGGTCATCTCACAACACTATAGAGCAAAATACCATATATATACATTCCTTTCATCATCATAAGGTCATTCAACTCATATGCCATGCATTAGGCCTTCAATAACTCAAGATACATAATCCAGACATTTTATCAAACACTTGGGAGGGTGTGTAGTGATAGTGTAAAACCATGCAATTCAAGAGTGAAATCATGCAAGAAAACTCAATGTAAAATCACTCATTAATACTTGGTAACACCCTCAAGCAATGTACATCAAAACCCTTTATCAAATCCCATAATGGTTTATAGTTTCATAGCTCAAAACATATAAGAGTATAGATCATGAAATAATGAAGTCAATGAGTCAAAATCATGCCCATCAACATCATGGTAAAACCACATTATGGGTATCTTGTAAATCATATCAAACTTCACAATCGTTCATAGATTTCAAAGCTTGAATCATGTATAGTCTCAATAGACATAGATCACTTCATAATATAAGCTCAAAATAGATATTTATGCATAATTAACAATATTTGACAAAACCCCAACATATTTCATGCTCATATTTCATAATAATAGATATCCATAAGAAATACAACTAGAAATCATGCAAGTTTCATAAAAAGAAAGATTGGGTTTCATGGGTGAAAGGAACCCCTAAATGAAACCCACATACCTTAGACCTTAAATTTCTTAAAATTGAGTTGAGAAAGACTTGAAGCTTGGAATAGGGTCTTGAAGTCCACAACTTGTTCTTAATTTTCCTTGAAAACTTATTGAGATTTGGTAGAGGCTCTTGGGAAAATTTGAGAGTGTATTCCAATTGGAAGGAGTGCATTTGATATTTAGGAGTAGGGTTTAGGTCTTTAGGAAGTGTTAAGATATCATAGAAAACCCCAAAAGACCAATAGAAATAACTAAATTTACGGAGCTATTAATAAAACGAAATTTGGAAAAAACTCATATATATCCCTACAAATATGAGTTCTATGAAAACGAGCCTAACTTCTTCATCTTAACTCTAAATAAGGTAAAACCAAGTGCGTTGGAAAATTAATTCAAAGAGATTTAATTTGGTAGGTTGTGGGCTACCTAGTTTGTTGTTTGCTAAGCGATATGCCCCTTTAAATTTGACCCTCCTATTGGTAGTTGTGCAAAACTTAGCCAACGAAAATTCCTTTGAACTTGACTTGATGTAGAGGACCCACGGTTGTCTTAAATGACATGAATAAACTTGAATTAGATTTTAATGAGAGCTTGAAGCTTGAATGAGTTTCTTGAGATCTGAAATGAATTTGGGACACTTGACTTTGAATGAAATATTTGGCGAAGTGTTAGAGAGGCTTTTGAGGAATGTCTTGAATGATATGGGGTTAAAAAATAACTAACTATAGGCGTTTTTACGAGTAGGAAGGCTTAGGCCCAGGACCCCAATACCCGGTTGCTCTAAAATTGGGGTTATACCCATTTTTCACTCAATTTTGCCCCCCTAAATAAGAATATGATGTCGGATTTTGATATCACGCATGAATTTTGAGATATATAGAAATTATGAATTTGGGTACTTAAGAGACACCTTTTCGAGCACTTTTTGGGGTCGTTTCACTTGAAATCATATAGGAGTCTTTGAATTAGTACCTAAGGCTTGAGTAGAATGAAAGAGATAGGGATATCGCTTTTGCATGTCCTCCTTGGCTTCTCATACAACACTTTCAACTTGTTGTTTTTTCCAAAGAACCTTGAATAAAGCTACCTCCTTGTTCCTCAACCTCTTCACTTGCTTATCCAAGATTTCTACCAGAACCTCCTCATAAGTCAAATTATCTTCAACAATACCCATAATATCCAAAGGTACAATGGCATTTGGGTCACCCACACACTTCCTCAACATAGACATATGGAAGACCGGATGGACCTAGTCCATTTTAATAGGCAACTTCAATTCATAGGCCACCTTACCAATCTTCCTTAACTCCCTATAAGGACCCATAAATCTTGGACTCAATTTACCCTTTTTGCCAAAATGAACCACACCCTTCACGGGTGAAACCTTCAAATAGACCCAATCACCAAGTTTAAATTCAAGATCCCTTCTCCTCACATCGGCATAGGACTGTTGACGACTTTGGACTGTTTTCAACCTTTCCCTAATCAACCTTACCTTCTCCATAACCTCCATAATTAGATCCAAACCCAACAAAGACATTTCCTCTATCTCAAACCATCCAACCGAGGACCTATAATGTCTACCATAGAGAGCCTCACAAGGAGCCATACCAATGCTAGAATGATAACAATTATTATAATCAAACTCAATCAATGGAAGGTGATCATCCCAACTACCCTTAAACTCCAAAACACAAGCTTTATGTCACAACCCAAGTCTAGGGCTTAGACATGAACGGCGAATGAGAACCGAAGGGACCCCAAACAAGACTCGTAGCATATTATTACACATCATTGATCGCGTAAGCAATCAAAATGATAATAATAGGAAAGCATAAACAAGGGAAATTGAGACTAAGGGTAAACTTCCATAACGTAACATGAAGAAGACAAAAGAGTCAAGGCTTAAGCATAGATACATAACATGTCCAACAACACCTCTACTATATATAAGTGCGGGGCGAAGACAAGTAACCGGGCTCATCCTTATAGACAAGACATAACCAAAAGAAAGATAGTCTTAATACATAGCAAGAGATCATAAAAAACGTCCCTAAAATAGAGGACTCACCAACAAGCTTGTAGGACAATTGAACTAGCCACGTGGAGGAGGATGAACAAGCGGTGTTCCGGTTCCTAAATGGTGACATCATGTAGGAGTATGAGTTAGTACATTTGAATGTACTAGGTATGTAGGATGCAACGCAACAAGAGGTAGACATCATAGTCAAAATGGATATAGATAAACAATAGCTAGCATAGTAACAATATGTCATGTATGATTAATGCTTAAGTAAAACATGCTTACATATGACACAACATATGTGTAAGAAAAGACCATTAAACTACTGGTGGATTGTCACGTCCCACCACTCTTGGTGATTGAGGTACAAACCCTATCAATAGATTGGTGGATCGTCGCACCCTACCACCTGTGATGCCGGAGTACAAATCCCCCGATAGGTTGGTGGATTATTGCACCCTATCACCTGTGGTGCCAGAGTACAAACCCTACTATAGGTTGATGGGTATTAAATCCCAACAAGGTTGATGGATAGTCGCACCCTACCACCCGTGGTGCCGGAGTATAAACCCCCTGATAGGTTGTCAAGGTAGGAACCCTTTGACAAGGCTACCCGGGGCGCGACCCCCGAGTAAGGCATGGTTGCATTTCAACATTATATAGAGGATATCATATATATACATTCATTTATGTCATCATCATTATCATCATATCATCATTATATAGTCATTCAACTCATAAGACATGCATTGGACCTTCAATTCCTCAAGAAACCATAACCAGATATTTTTTCAAACACTTAGAAAGTGTGTAGTGCTAGTGTAAACTATGCAATTCAAGAGTGAAATCATACTACAAAATTCAATGTGAAACCTTCAATGAATACTTCGTAACATCCTCAAGCAATATACATCAAGTCCCTTCAAATCTAACAATAGATCTTGGTTTCATAGCTCAAAACATAGCAAAACAATCACAATTTCATAAACCCCAACATAGTGTGTAGTGATTTTCATAACAAATAAGACCTATGAGTAAATTATCTTTAAATCATGAAAATTTAAGTAAAAGGAGACTTGAAGCTTGAGTGAAATCCTTAAGATCCGGAGAGGATTTTGGCACTTGAATCATAAGAGAAATATAAGTCTAAGTGTTTGAGTGAGTATTGGGGATTGACTTGAATGAGATGGCGGTGAAATAAGGCTAAGTATAGATATTTTCACCTATAGGAACACTTAGGCGCAAGACTTAAAAGTCTTAGACCAAAACTCAAAATTGGATAGTAAATTGTACATGGGCGCATCGCATTAAGAATACGCATGAACACTGTTTCTGAGATCACTTTGAAATTTTGGATTTTGCTAAGGTTGCTCTAAAATTGGGATTAGACCCTTTTCCGCCTAAATTTGACCCCCTGAACAAGAATATGAAGTTGGATTTTCGAAATAATGCACAGATTCTTAGATATATGGAAATTACGATTCCGGACACTTTTAAGGCACATTTCATACACTTTTTGGGGTCGTTTCAATATCTTCCCCTTGGGAACATTCATCCTCGAATGTCAAAGAAGCATGTATGAGAGACACAACATGAAAATTTCATCTTACATAAGGATGCGACAATTGCGCATAAACATCATTTCAAGAATCTCATTATAAGTGTAAAATCACCATGAAATTGTAAACATAAACATGAATGCATGCAATGACATAGGGGCTGAAACATAAGACTTTGAATCGTAAGAGGACCCGATATGTTATAATAAGCTTGAATTGAATGAAAAAGGTACGAATATTGCTCCTCCATGCCCACATCGGCTCCCCGAGAAATACTATTGACTTGACGATTCTCCCAATGGGCCTTGGCAAACACTACATTCTCACAAATCAACCTTTACTCATATCCACCCAAGTTCTCCACCGACCTTTTCATAGGAAAGCTCATCCCCCACAACATACATAACCTCAAGAGTCCTATAATGCTTGAATCACCAACACACCTCCTCAATCCTAGAAACAAGAAGAACCTGACAAACCAAACCCTTATCCAAAGGCACTTCCTATTCGTATGCAACCTCACTAACTTTCCTCAATACCCTATGAAGACTCACAAACCATGAATCCAACTCCCTATTTACTGAGGTAAACCACACCTTTCATGAGAGAAACATTAAATTACCCCCAATCACCAATTTTTAAATCTAAGATCCCTTCTCCTCTCAATGACATATGACTTTTGATGACCTTAGGCTGCTTCATACTTTCCTAATCAACCTCATCTCCTCCATGTCCTCCATAATCAGATTCAGACCCAAAAAGGTCATCTCTCCCACTTCAAACCACCCATCTGGTGATCTACAATGCTTGCCATAGAGAGCCTCAAAGAAGCTATCCCGATGCTAGAATAATAGCTATTATTATAGGCAATCCAATCAAAGGAAGATGATCATCCCAACTACTCTTAAGCTCCAATACACAAGTCCTAAGCATATCCTCAAGTGTTCTCACCAACATATGAATTTACAATTTAGCATACTCTTTGGCACCATAAGTAGTCTTAACTGGTAGAAAATGAGTCAATTTCATCATCCTATCACCCACAACCCAAATGCAATGAAAATCCTTTCTATTCTTGGGTAACCCAACCACCAAAATCCATATTAATTACCTCCCACTTCCAAGTAGAAATCTCTATGTCATGGGTTAGGCCACCCGGCCTTTGATGTCCGGCTCTAACTTGGTAACAGTTATGACAACTGGAAACAAATTTGGCAATGCCCTTTTTCATGCCTTCCTACCAATGCATGTCTCTCAAATCTCTATACATTTGGTAGAACTGGGGTGAATAGAATAAAAAGAATTATGGGATTCATCAAGGATCTTTTCCACCAAGTCAACAACACAAGGTACACACAATCTACCTTGGTACCTAAGGGCACCATCTTCCCCTTGGGAGAAAACCTCCACCTTGCCCGCTTTCACCAAGGACTTCAATTCTAAGAAGGAGGGATCAAGATCTTGATTTGCTCTTACCTCATCAATCAATGAAGATTTAGAACCATTAACAACAATACCACCATTGTCAATCTCTTCCACTCTAACCCGAACCTATCCAGTCGATGCACCTCCCTAACCACCTCTTTATCACCATCATCATCATGAGCTAGGTTACTCATATATACCCTACTTAAAGCATCCGCCACAACATTAGTCTTACCATCATCATGAGCTAGTTTACCCATAGTTCATCCAGAAACACGTCTCGAAATTCATTAACCACCGGAATAGACTGGAGAGTTGGAGGCTCCGCATCCACATCATGCACCCGAATCAGGTGATAAAGACACCCCTTTTTGACAATTTTGTTAGCCTTGAGGTATGAAATAAACTTACCCCTCGGCGATGCAATACTACCCGACCATTCCAGAATTGGCTCTCTGGGAAAATGAAATTGAACTAGCTTTTTCTGGCAATCAATCTTGGCGTAGCAAGAAGCTAACCAATCCATGTCCATAATCGTGTCAAAATCTGCCATGTCTAACTCTATCAAATCAGCTCGAGTATAACGATCAAGAATCAATACCGGATAACTTTTATAAACCATGCTGACTGTAAT
This sequence comes from Solanum ossicruentum, assembly GCA_025774065.1. NCBI lineage: Eukaryota > Viridiplantae > Streptophyta > Magnoliopsida > Solanales > Solanaceae > Solanum > Solanum ossicruentum. The sequence continues at coordinate 342 of JAOTQR010040304.1, read as the reverse complement.
AAATTCCCCTATCGGGGTAACAACCTCACAAGATTCTATAGGTTTAGACTCTATCCCCATCTGCTTAGCGACTAATGGAGAAATATATGACAATGTGGAGCAAGGATCAATCAATACATACACCTCCCGAGTAAAGATCAAAAGTATACTTGTAATGACATTTGGAGTTGTGTATGGATTGAAATAGTATGTCCCATTCTAACTTCTATTGGATTAGTGAAAGCGATGGGAGTGTCGGGAAGGTTATAAATAACATGTAAACTGCAAGAAAAGGATTGGTTATAAGTTATTTAACGTAATTGATTATAGGAGCCGAATTAGGCGAAATGGGAGCGTTTTAGC
>JAOTQR010040273.1:0-15414 GCA_025774065.1 Solanum ossicruentum | reverse complement strand
AGTCCCTTCCGGGGACCTGCATTTCATGCTGCAGGTACAGGTGCTGCAAGATCTCCCCAGTAGAAGTAAAGGATATTCAGCTGTCATTTCTGAACTCCAGGTTGTTCCAGAGTTTTGAGTTTGTTTAGAGTTTATGAGTTTACATTATATAGTTAATTCAGACGGGGCCTATCCCGAACAGATAGAAGTACTTTTCCTTCTTAGAGGCTTTGTAGACTGTGTAAACTAATGTGTGGTCATGTCTCATATTTAAGACACCATGGCCCCAATGGCCTAGCTATAAGCATCTCCTTTTAACTTGTTAAGACCGTATATCTCCTTAGAAGCATGCCAAACATAGATGTCACTTATAATATGTATGCAAAACGCTTAGGTATAAGTTGGTTCTCCCGAGCCTTATCGGCAACGGGTGCTAGTCCGCCCTAACCAGACTTTGGGGTGTGACATCTATCCACCCCAGTTCCACCAAAATGTATAGAGACTTGAGAGATGTGTATTGGTGGGGAGGCAGGAAGAGGGACATTGCTTAATTCGTTTCTGATTGCTATAAATATCAAGAAGTCAAAGCTGAACATCAAAGGAAGGGTGTCCTAACCCAAGACATAAAGATTCCTACTTGGAAGTGGGAGGTGATTAATATGGATTTTGTGGTTAGATTGCCAAAGACTAGAAAAGGTTTTGATTCCATTTGGGTTGTTGTTGATAGGATGACAAAATCGACTCACTTTCTACCAGTTAAGACCACATATAGGTCTGAAGAGTGTGCAAGGTTGTACATCCATGAGTTAGTGAGGTTGTATGGGGTTCCTTTGTCCATTATATTGGATTGTGGTTCACAATTCACTACACACTTTTGGAGGTATTTTCGAAGGGGTCTTCATACAAAAGTTCACCTTAGTACGACCTTCCACCCTCAAACGGATGGGCAAACCAAAAGAAGCATTCAAACCATTGAAGACATGCTATGGGCCTATAATAATAGCTATTACTCTAGCAATGGTATGACTCTTTTGAGGCTCTTAATGAGAGACATTGTAGACCAACGGTTGGTTGGTTTGAGGTTGGAAAGGTGGCTTTATTGGGGCCAGATCTTGTTATGGAGGCTCTTGAGAAGGTTAGGATAATTAGGGAGAGATTGAGGACAACCCAAAGTCGTCAACAATCCTATACCAATGTGAGAAAAAGAGTCCTTGAATTCAAAGTGGGTGATTGGGTTTGTTTGAAGGTTTTTCCAACATTAGGTGTGGTCCATTTTGGTAGAAGGGGAAGTTGAGTCCAAGATATGTTGGTCTATATGAGGTCTTAAGGAGGGTTGGTAAGGTAGCTTATGAATTGAAGTTGCCTAGTGAAATGAATTTGGTTCATCCGGTGTTCCATGTCTCTATGTTGAGAAATGTGTTGGTGATCCTAATGCTATTGTGACTCTTGATTTTGGCATCTGTTATGGTCCTTTGGAGGAACCAACAAGCCGAGTACTACTTGGGAGGCTGAAATGGACATGCAAAAGCGGTATCCTTATCTTTTCCACTCCAGTCAAGCTTAAGGTACTAACTCTAAGTCCCTTATGTGTATTCATGTCTTATGTTCCAGCCAATATGTCATTCATATGCACCCATGTTTAAGTTGACAATTTATGATGATTTTACTCTTATGTTGAGATTTAGAAAATGGCATTTTATAGGTGATGTTGCTTTCTTTTTGGGGATGATTGTTTATGATCATTTTTGTATTGTAAGTCTCTTTTACATTTGGGAATGAATGTTTCCAAGCAGGAGATATTGAAACAACCCCTAAAAGTGCCTAAAAATGTTCCTCGAAATCCCAAAATTTTAAATTTCATAGATCTCAAAATCCGTGCACGATATTGAAAATCTAACTTTATATTCTTGTTCAGGGGGTCCAAATTAGGGAGAAAAGGGTCTAACCCCTATTTTAGAGGAATCGAATCACAATTTCAAATTTTCAAAATTTCAAGTTCCAAAGACGATCCACAACAGCACCGCGACATGTAGTTGTCACGGGCATGTGTTAATTTGGCCTCGATGATAGGTCCATGTCACGGACCTATGTATTTTCCTGCCAGTGATTTCTATCTCGGTCTAAGGCTTTGGGGTCTTGGGCCTAAGTGTTCCCAACCATGTTTTTACTTATATTTAGCGTTATTTCACGCTTATATCATTCTAAACATTCCTCAATACTCACTCAAATACTTAGCAACATTTTCACTCCCAAATTCAAGTCCTAAACCCTCATCTCAAGCTAAGGTTCTCCTTCATGATTCTTCTTCAAGGTTCAAGTCTCCATCTTCAATCTTCACCAAGATCATCTCTAAGCTAAGGTATGTGGGTTTCTTTCACCCATAATACCCAAGCCTCCTTTTACTCAAATTGGATAGTTTAAAGTGTACTTACAAAGTCTTGATTATTATGAAATTCACTGCATATTATATTAAAGCTATGTAAAGTTGTGACTATTTTGCTAGGTTTTGAGCTTTAAATCTTGGATTTATTGTAAGACGTGATGAGGGGTTTTGGTGTATGTTGCTTAAGGGTGTTACAACGTGTTGAATGATGGTTTTACAATTGATTTTCTTGCATGATTTCATCTCTGAATTTCATGGGTTACACTACTATTACACGCCCAGTGTTTGATAAAATGTCCGGATATGGTTGCTTGAGTTGTTGAAGGTCCAAAGCATCAGATATGGTATGATTGACTATATGTTGATAAAATGAGCTTATGTATATGATATATTCTATATAAAGTATTGCATTAGACCATACCCGATCCGGGTGACCTAGTTGAGTGGCCAACATCTCAACCACTAGGGTGATGGGTGCTATCATCACGAACCTTGATGAGAGGTTTGTACTTCACACACTAGCGTGATGGGCGCTATCGTCACTAACCTTGATGAGGGGTTTGTACCTCACACACTAGGGAGATGGGTACTATCATGACTAACCTACCAAGAGGTTTGTACTTTGGAAATCTAGCGTGGCCTCTTTTACACATATGACGTCCTATATGAGCATGAGTTACTTAAGCATGTTTTACTTATGCATTGATCATACATGCCATATTTTTATATTATGGCTATTGCCTATTGTTATGCATTTTGATCATTATGCCTTATTCTAGTTCCATGGCATCCTATATACTTAGTAAATTTAAGCATACTAATGCATACTCTATGCCTACATGATGTCACCATGTAGGAACCAGTGGACAAGTTGATCATCCTCCTCCTTCACGTGGCTTCGATACTGCTCAAGCTAGTTGGTGAGTCCTCCACTTCGGGGACCTTAGTCTATGTTGCTCTTATTATGTATTGAGACTTTCTTCTTTATTGTCTACTTTCTCTATGAGGGTGATCCCAGTTACTTTGTCTTAGCCCACCCTCTTATCTATGTATTAGAAGCATTTGTTGGACATGTTATGTATCTATGCTAAGAGCCTTGACTCTATTGTTCTTGATGTCTATGATATGGAAGTGTTTCCCTTAGCCCCGATTGCCCCACTTTCTTAGTTCTTGATGCTTGTTTTATTGCTTCTGCGACCAATAATGTGTAATGATGTTCTAAGATGCTTGCTTGGGGTTCCTTCGGGTTCGCCTTGCGCCTTGTCATGGCTAGGCCCTAGGATTGGGTCATGGCTGTTGCTCATGATCTCTTATTATGTACTAAGACTATCTTTCATCATTTATGTATTGACTATGAGAGTAAGCCTGATTTCTTGTTGTTGCCCTTGCTCTTATCTATGTAGTAGAGGTGTTGTTAGGCATGTTTTGTATCTATGCTATGAGCTTTGACTCTACTATTCTTGATGTCTATGATGTGAAAGTGTTCCCTTAGCCCCAATTGTCCCAATTTATTATCTCTTGATGCTTGTTTTATTGCTTTCATGACCAATGATGTGTAATGAAGTTCTAAGAGGCTTGTTTGGGGTCTCTGTGGGTTCCCCTTGCACCGTGTCATGTATATGCCCTAGGCTGGGGTGACGACAAGTTTGGGTTGTGTGTTTATGCAAAATGGTATAGCCTATGCTTCTTGGAAACTCAAAGTAAATGAGAAGAATTATCCTACCCATGACCTTAAACTAGCCGCCGTGGTCTTTGCTTTGAAAATTTTGTGTCACTATTTATATGGGGTGCATGTAGATGTGTTTACTGATCATAAGAGCCTACATATGTCTCACTCAAAAGGATCTCAACTTGAGACAAAGAAGGTGGTTAGAACTTCTTAAGGACTATGACATGAGTGTGCATTATCATCCCGATAAGGCAAACGTGGTGGCTGATCTGTTGAGCAGGGTGTCCATGGGTAGCCTAGCTCATATTGATGATGGTGGAAAAGGGATGCTAAGGTGGTCCATCGGTTGGCTAGATTGGAGTTAGATTAGGCAAGGTGGATAATGGGGGTGTTGTGGTAGTTGATGACTCTAAATCTTCATTGGTTAAAGAGGTGAAAGCAAAGCAAGACCTTGACCTCTCTTTGTTAGAATTGAAGGCATTGGTAAAATATTGTAAGGTGGAGGTTTTCTCCCTAGGGGGAGTGGTGTCCTTAGATACCAAGGAACGTTATGTGTGCCTAGTGTTGATGGCTTGAGAGAAAAGATTCTTGATGAGGCTCGTGGTTCTTCTTATTCTATTCTCCCCGGGTATACTAGATGTATAGAGATTAGAGATGTATAGCACAAGACATAGATATTCCTACTTGGAAGTGGGAGGAGATTAATATGGACTTTGTGGTTGGGTTACCCAAAACTGGAAAGGGTTTTGATTCCATTTGGGTTGTGGTTGATATGATGATGAAATCGGCTCACTTTCTACTGGTTAAGGCCATATATGGGGCTGAAGATTATGCTAGGTTGTACATTCATGACTTGTTGAGGTTTCATGGGGTTCCTTGGTCCATTGTATCGGATCATGGTGCACAATTTACTTCACATTTTTTGAGGTCCTTTCAAAGGGGTCTTGGTACAAAAGTTAAACTTAGTACGGCCTTTTACCCTCAAACGGATGGTCAAGCCGAAAGAACTATCCAAACACTTGAAGATATGCTTAGGGCTTGTGTATTGGATTTTAAGGGTAGTTGAGATGATCATCTTCCATTAATCGAGTTTTTTTATAACAATAGCTATCATTCTAGCATTGGTATGGCTCATTTTGGGGCTCTCTGTGGTAGATGTTGTAGGTCACTGGCTGGGTGGTTTGAACTTAAAGAGGTGGATTTGTTGGGACTAGATATGGTTATGAGGCTCTTGAGAAGGTTAGGATGATTAGAGAAAGGTTGAAAGCGGCCCAAAGTCGCCGAAAGTCCTATGCCGATGTGAGGAGAAGGGATCTTGAATTCAAAGTTAGTAATTGGGTTTATTTAAAGGTGTCAACTATGAAGGGTGTGGTTCATTTTGGTAAGAAGGGCAAATTGTCCAAGATATGTGGATCCGTATAGGGTAATAAGGAGAATTGTGAACGTAGCTTATGAGTTAGAATTGCCTAGTGAGATGGATTTGGTTCACTCGGTCTTTCATGTATCCATGTTGAGAAAATGTGTGGGAGACCCTAATGTTATTGTACCTCTTAATGTTATGGGTGTCGTTGGAGACAATGTTACTTATGAAGAGGTTCCAATTCAGATTTTGGATAGACAAGTGAAGAGGTTAAGGAACAAGGATGTGGCTTCAGTTAATGTTCTTTGGAGGAATCAACAAGTGGAAAATACTACTTGGGAGGCTGAAGCGGACATGCAAAAGCGATATCCTTACCTTTTTCACTCCATTTAATCCTAAGGTATTAATCTAAGTCCCCTATGTGATTTCAAGTCTTAAGTTCAGCCCTCATGTCATTGCATACATTCATGTTTAAATTGACAAGTTCAGGATGATTTCACACTTATGTTGAGATTTTTGAAATAATGTTTAAGGGAATTGTTGCATCCTTATGTGGGCTGAAATCAGCACATTTACATTTCTCATATAGCTTTCTTTGATATTCAAGGATGAATGTTCCCAAGAAGGAGATATTGAAATGACCCCAAAATGTGCCCAAAAATGTTTCTCGGAAGTGCCTAAAATCGTTATTTCCATATATCTCAAAAGTCGTGCATTATTTCAGAAATTCAACTTCATATTCTTGATCAAGGTGCGAAATTGAGTGGAAAATGCGTCTAACCCCAATTTTAGAGCAAACGAATCACAATTTCATTTTTTCAAGTTGCAAATTCTAGTGAGCTACCCGTGCCCTTAAAGCGACCCGCCAAGGGCGCGCTGTAGTGTATTTTGGCTTCCAGATTTCTATCTCGGTTCAAGACTTTTAGGTCTTGGGTCTAAGTGTTCCCATGCATGATACCTATACTTAGCCATATACCACCTTCATATCATCCAAAATCTTCCTCAATACTCGCTCAAAAAGTCACAGAAAAATTTCATCCCAAAACTATCTGGATCTTAAAGATTTCACTCAAGCTTCAAATCTCCATTTCCAATCTTCATCAAGAATTCTCCAAAGCTAAGGTATGTGGGTTTCATTCATGGGTTCCTTTTACTAATGAAGCCTAAGCTTCCTTTTTACTTAAATTGCAATATTTTAAGTTGATTTACTTATGGGTCTTACTTACAATGAATTTGACTATAAACTATGTTGGGGTCTTATGAAATTGTGACTATTTTTGCACGTTTTGGGCTATGAATCTTAGATATATCTTGAGATTTGATGAAGAGTTTTGTTGTATATTGTATGATGATGTTGCCAAGTATTGGTGGGATGACTTACTTCAAGATTTCTTGCATGATTTCACTCTTTAATTGCATGGTTTTACACTAGCATTGCACACCCACCAAGTGTTTGATAAAATGTCTAATTAGGGTTTCTTAAGGAATTGACGGTCCAATGTATGTCTTATGAGTTAAATGACTTTATGATGATGAAAGGAATTTATGTATATGACATTCTCCTATATAGTGTTGGAAATTTACCATGCCCTACTCGGGGGGTTAAGAGCCTGGATAACCATATCGAGGGATTTGTACCTTGATAACCGGGTTGAGGGGTTTATACCTCAATCACTATGCGTGGTAGGGTGATATGATCCACCAACCAACCAAGGGGTTTATACCTTGATAACCGGCTTGAGGGGCTTGTAACTCAATAACCATGGGTGGTAGGGTGAGACGATCAACCAACCATGTTGAGGGGTTTGTACCTTGACAACCAATTGCAGGGTTTGTACCTAAATCACCATGGGTGGTAGGGTAAGATGATCTACCAACCAATCAAGGGTTTGTATCTTGATAAACTATGAACTCTATAATGATGGTCTCTTCTTACACATGTATTATATTCTATGTAAGAATGATTTACTTCAAGCATTTTCCATGCATGCCATATTGTTATATGCTACTCATTGACTATGCGTATGCATTTCAATTATGTTGCTTATCTGTTGTTGTATTACATCCTCCATACTTAGTACATTCAAATAAACTAATGTATACTCTATGCCTACATGATGTCACCATGTAGGAATCAGATCCCCACTTGAGCATCTTCCTCCACGTGGCTAGTACGCTTTCTCTCAAGCTAGTTGGTGAGTCCTCCATTCCGGGGACAAGGTCTAAGATCTAATATTATGTGCTAAGACTATCTTTCTTTTATGTATGTATTGACTATCAGGGTGAGCCCAATTGCTTGTCTTAGCCCCCGCTCCTATCTAAGTTTTAGAGGTGTTGTTAGACATGTTATGTATTAAGCTATGACTCTTTTCTTTGAGGTTTATATTATGAAAGTTTTTCTTTGTCCTTATTTCTAATCTAATTATGTTTTTCAATTGCTTCCACAACCAAGAATGTGTATTGATATATTAAGAGGCTTTTTTGTGGTTCCCTCGAGTTCCCAATTCATCGTGTCATGTCTAGGTCCTAGGCTTGGGTCATGACATTAATAGTGTTCTTGTAATTTTGGCTACTCCTAAGAGATATTTATGACTTTCTATCCTATTCTAAGACTTCTAAGTGACCTATACTCTTCTTCTCTCATTCAAATTCAATCAACCCTTAGAATTTATTCAAGCTCTCTTATAATAACTCCTCTCAAGTGAACTAGTGAAGGCTTTGCTTGGGGATTAAGGAAAGAACCACTTCTTTATCAAATCATTCTTGGGTAACTAAGGTATGTGAGATTGATTCATGGTCCCTTTCAACCATGAAGACCCCAAACTCTTTTACACTTGATTATATGAAATTGAGCTTACTTTAATTATGGGTTTTAAGATTATTGTTTATTTGATTCAATTGAGATACATGCTATGTTGTATTATTGAATTTAAATGATTTAAGCCCTAATATGTTGAATTTCCTCAACATTATGGTGATTTGAATATGCATTGTCCCTTTAAAGTCTTATTTAAGAATGGGTAACCTAAATTGTGATATGAATGTGGTTTTTACTTATGGATTTACTTGAATTTCATATTGAATTATTGATTTAAAATTGAATCTCTATTGCCCATTGCTCTCATATCATTCATGGCATATGTATACGTGAGCATTGGTTTTTGATTAAAATTATCGATGGGTTATGCTCACATATAGTTTTGATGAAAATTACGGTGAGTTAAGCTGACATATATTTAATATCTGGTGGATTAAGCTTACATATATTTATAATAATAATGTGATCACATAAATGTCTATAATATGGATCTTTGAGAATTTTGAGTATTTACACCATATTGATATATGCGAATGAGCTATTCCTATGCATGAAAGGTATGATATGAATCATTATTTATCTTTTGAGCCCAAGTATGCATTGAAATAATTTGAAATGACTTGGGCCTCTTTTGAAAGCATGTATACATATATGTATTCTTGTGGGAGTATGACTTAGCACCAAATGAGATTGGAGGTGTCAGGGCTATCCCAAAGTGACCTCTTTCTTTCCTTGGAACTATGTGCCAGCATAAGTATATGGTAATCCTCTATTGAAATGATAGGGTAGTAAGGTATGGTTGTAATTGTGAAATGATATGATATTATATGAAATGGAAATCCTTCCAAAATGACCGGGTTGTAAGCAAGGTGGACATTACACTGAAATGACTAAGTCGTAAGGTGTGGTTTACCTTTGGCAAGTAATCTTTTCTCACCCAACGAGAGGCTTTCATCAAAAAAATTATGTAATAACTTGTATGGGTTTAAGATGTCGGTTATGGTCACATCCCCTCTATATATGGAAGCGTTATGGCATTTCATGCATCATGGATTTCATGGTATATTATTACATTACCCTTCATTGTCTATATACTTCTTTCTATATATGTGCCCTTATCATCTAACATTGAATATAGGTTTGATAAGTTCATAAGCATTGCATACCCACATACTTAGTACTTTCAATCTACTAACACATACTTTTGCCTACATGATCTAACTATATAGGGATCGGGGACTACATTATTTCACTATTTGATGGCTAGTTCAGATTTGAGAAAGTATTAGGGTGATCCTATCTTCAAAGGAAAAGCCACTTGCCATAACCCAAGCCTAGGGCCTAGACGTGACACGGTGAATGGGGAACCCAAAGGAACCCTAATCAGGCCTCTCAACTTATCATTACATATCATTGGTCGCGGAAGCATGTAAAATACAGAAAATTGGGGTGTAGTCAATACTCCAAAATAAAAAGGGAATTGATCCATGGTAGATTTTGTAACAAATCAAATAAAGAGGAAATTCTATTTGTACCTCGTAAAAAAAGATTTTTATTTTATGGAATGAGCCAGTTCTCTTCTTTTCATGGAAAGAAATTATGTTCAAGTAAGAAAATATGTCATGGTTCCAGGAGTCTATCTATTGCCTATAGACTTTAAAGGCATGGTGTCCTAACCATCGAGGTGAAGTAGGGACCTAAATGCTCAAATGGAACAATATATAGACAAGTAAATCCCTTATGGGTTCCAAGGTATTCCTTTAATTATTTAGAGTTAAGGGATTTATCATTCAAAGGGAAGTAGACTACTCAAGAATTTTCTATTTTATTTGTTGGAATTGAATTTGAATAAATAAATAATTAATAAAAGATGGAATCACTGAAATCTTATTTCGTCTTCACTGGGAACTTGAGGAAGGAGTAGACCTTTTTATTTTGGGATTTTCTAGAGTTTGAAAACGACAACCCCTTTCCTTATTTGGTGTACCTACTTGAGCCGGATGAAAGGAAACTTTCACGTCCGATTTTGAAGGAGGGGGGGGGGGAGATCCTATAGAATCCTATCCCAATTTTCTTTTGCTAGGTCCATAACTAAAAAGCTCACTTTATTACGATTATGAGGTTTATTCGAATATGAAATCCAATCTTAGAAATACATCATCCCACCTTTTTTTTCTACCCAGGGTTTCGATACATTTCGCAATCGAGAAATCTCTACTGGTGCTGGTGCTATCCGAGAACACTTAGCCAATCTAGTTTTACGAAAGAATTCATTAGTAGAATGGGAAGAATTAGGGGGAAAAGGGCACACAGAGAATGAATGGGAAGATCGAAAAGTTGGAAGAAGAAAGAACTTTTTGGTTAGACGCATGAAATTGGCTAAGTATTTTATTCGAACAACTATAGAGCCAGAATGGATGGTTTTGTGTCTATTACCATTTCTTCCTCCTGAGTTGAGAAACTGATCATTCAGATCGATGGGGGTAAACTATTGAGCTCGGATATTAATGAACTCTTTAGAAGATTTATCTATCAGAACAATACCCTTACCGAATTAGATCTACTCAAGGAGAATTAGTAATGTGTCAGGAGAAATTAGTACAAGAACTCGTGGATACACTTCTTGATAATGGAATTCGGGGACAACCAATGAGGGAAGGTCATTGTAAACCAACTCCACTTGGTTTCATTTCGAAAAGCAATGAAAAAGGCTATTGAATTAACAAAATAAGCCAATACAAAAGGAATTCAAATACAAATTGTGGGGCATATCGACGGAAAAGAAATTGCATGTGTCGAATAGATTAGAGAAGGCAGGCTTCCCCTGCAAATGATTCAAGTTAAAATTGATTATTGCTCTTATACAGTTCAAACTATCTATGGAATATTGGGCATATAAATTTGGATATTTCTAGATGAGGAATAATTTTACTACTTGTCTTTTCCTCCTTTCCAATGATTGCACAAAAAACAGACCAATTCATTCTTTTTCTAATCAAGGGGAACATTTCTAATTCTTAATTCTATAAGGTTGAATAAAAATTCAATTAATCATTTGATATAATTGCTATGCTTAGTGTGTTAATCGTTAATTTTTTAGGGTGTGGATTAAAAAAGCCCAACCCACATAGGATGAACTAAAAACTATAGAACTAATAACCAACCCATCACTTCGCATTATCTGGATTTGAAGAACTAGTCAAGATATGATATATAGGTCATATCTTTGTAGCAAGTGAAATCTTTGTATAAACAAAAAAAAAAGAAATCTGATTCTAAGTTGTAAAGCAAAATAGACAAAAAAGATGTGGATAATCAGAAGGATGAGAGAAAGAGAGAAAAAGAATACTAATGATATAAAATTCCAGTATATAAGGTCTATGAGTAATCTCATAAAAATCAGTGTAATAAAGCATCAATACGCATTCATACCATACTAAAAAGAATCTTCTTATAGAAATGGAACAAAAAATCAATAACTTCAAGTCAATAAAGACTAAGAAGATTGACTGAAGAAACAATTTCATTCTGAGCTCCATTGTAGAATTCGGACCTAACCATATATATATATATATATATATATATATATATATCTTAACTTAAGATTGACTATTCTAGCTTAATTCAAATTGCATTTTTTTCAATCTTTTTATTTGCGAGGAGCTAGATGAGAAGAAACTCTCACATCCGCTTCTGTAGTAGAGATGGAATTTAGAACCAACCATCAACTATAACTCCAAAAGAACCAGAGGAAGAATGAAGGGAATATCTTATCAAGGTAATCGTATATCTTTCGGTAAATATGCTCTTAAGGCACTTGAACCTGCTTGGATTATATCTTGACAAATAGAAGAAGGCCGACAGGTAAAGACACGATATGCACGTCATGGTGGAAAAATATGGGTACGTATATTTTCAGAAAAATCAGTTACACTAAGACCAACAGAAACATGTATGGGTTCAGGGAAAGGATCCCCTGAATATTGTGTAGTTGTTGTTAAACTGGGGCAAATACTCTATGAAATAGGTGGAGTAACAAAAAATATAGCCAAAAAGGCTATTTCAGTTGCAGAATCTAAAATGCTTATACGAACTCAATTCGTTATTTCGTAATGTAATAGAAAAAATGTAGAAAAGACTCTTAGATATGAATCAAAACCGCATTTTTTTTAAACAAAAGTATCTCTTTTTTTCTTTGCCTTTGCAATCAAATAATGGATTAAAAAATTGGTTCAACATCAGGCCCATTTAAATGTAGTTGATAATAGTGGGGCTCGAGAATTGATGTGTTTTCGAATCATAGGAGCTAGCAATCGTCGATATGCTCATATTGGTGATGTTATTATTGCTGTGATCAAAGAAGTAGTACCAAATATGCCCCTATAAAGATCAAAAGTAGTCAGAGCTCTAATTGTGCATACCTGTAAAGAACTCAAATGTGACAACTGGATGATAATACGTTATGATGACAATACTGCAGTTGTTATTGATCAAGAAGGAAATCCAAAAGGAACTCAAATTTTTGGTACAACCGCTCGGGAATTGAGTGACTTAAATTTTACTAAAATAGTGTCATTAGCTCCAAGTGGGGTACTTGAAAGAAATATATTAAATAGTAAATTGTGTCTCACGCATACATCTTTAATAATTCATATCATATTCCAAAATCAATAAGTAAAAAACACGTTGATTATATCAGATTTGGAGACCCCAATAATTTTAATTCATCATGGGTAAGGACACTATTGCTGAGATAATAACTTCTATACGAAATGCTGATATGGATCGACAAAGGGTGGTTCAAATAGTATCTACTAATATTACTGAAAATATTGTGCAACTACTTTTACGAGAGGGTTTTATCAAAAACATGAGAAAACATCGAGAAAACAACAAATAATTTTTGGTTTTAAACTTACGACATAGAAGAAATAGGAAAAGACTCTATAGAAATATGTTAAATTTAAAATGAACCAGTCGACCTGGTCTACGAATTTATTCTAATTATAAATGAATTCCGCAAATTTTAGGTGGAATAGGGATTATAATTCTTTCTACTTCTCGAGGTATAATGACAGATAGAGAGGCTCGACTAGAAGTTTTGTGTTATATTTGGCAATCCTTTATAATATCCAAATTGGATTCAAAACTTCCTATTTATGAAATTTTGAAAAAGAAAAAAAGAGGAGGGGGGGGGGGAGTGTCTAATATCATTTGCATTAGTTGAGACCTCAAAGGAACTTTGTTTTATACAAATAATGCTAGGAGATAAAGTGAAAATTGAAGTAAGACCTTATGATTCAAACAAAGGGCATATAATTTATCGACTCCCCAACAAAGATATGAAGATTAGATTTTTAACTTCACCATTTCCTTCATGGGAATACAATTCGAGATGAACAATTTTAAGAAACTTATTTTCTTCCAAGAAATAGATTCAGAATTAAGATAAGGAATAAAAATATGAAAATAAGAGCTTCCATTTGTAAAATCTGTGAAAAATATCGACTAATCTGTAGGCAGGGGCGCATTATAGTAATTTGTTCTAACCCGAGACATAAACAAAGACAGGGCTAATCGGACTTGCCAGAAGAGCCGATGTACAAATAAATAATCTATTTTGACATAAAATGGATATATCCGTATATCTCTGACTCATATTTACCATATGATAAAATATGGCAAAAGTTATACCAAAAATGAGTTCGCGTCAGAATGGACGTATTGGTTCACGTAAGGGTGCACGTAGAATACCAAAGGGAGTTGTTCATGTTCATACAAGTTTCAATACTACCATTGTCACTGTTACAGATTTATGGGGTCGAGTAGTTTCTTGGTCCTCAACTTGTACATCTGGATTAAAAGGTACGAGAATAGGAACATTGTTGGCTGCTCGAACCGCAGTAGAAAACGCTATCGGTACAGTAGTTGATCAAGGTATGCAACGAGCAAAAGTCATGATAAAAGGTCTCGGTCTCGAAAGAGATGCAACATTATGAGCTATTCGTCGAAGTGGTATACTATTAAGTTTCATATGGGATGTAACTCCGCTGCCACATAATAGCTGTAGACCTCCAGAAAAAAAGATATGTGTAGAACTGAATATTGAAGAAATCTCAAGAGAAATAAAAGATTCGATGATCTAATCAAATAATAGTAGTATAGTTTGAGAGAAAGTAACAATATCTACTCGGACACTACAGTGGGAGTGTGTTGAATCAAGAACGGACATTAAATACCTTTATTATGGACGCTTTATTCTATCTCCACTTCTGAAAGGCCAAGCCGACACAATAGGCATTGCAATGTGAAGAGTTTTAATTGCGGAAATAGAAGGAACATGTATCATACGTGTAAAATCTGAGAAAGTCCCACATGAATATTCTTCCATAATGGGCATTCAAGAATTGGTACATGAAATTTTAATGAATTTGAAAGAAATTATATTGAGAAGCAAATTATATAGAACTTTTGACGCGTCTATTTGTGGTATGTAACTGCTCAAGATATCATCTTGCCACCTTATGTAGAAATTGATAATTCACAAGATATAGCTAGTTTAACAGAATCAATTAATTTTTGTATTGGATTACAAATAGAGAGAAATCGTGGATATCATATAAAAATGCCACATAACTTTCAAGATGGAAGTTATCCTATAAATTTGTATTCATGCCTATTCGAAACGCGAATCACAGTATTCATTCTTATGGGAATGAGAATGAAAAACAAGAGATACTTTTTATCAAAATATGGACAAACAAAAGTTTAACTCCGAAAGAAGAACTTCATGAAATATCTCAAAATTTACTTGATTTATTTATTCCCTTTTTACATATGGAGGAAGACAACTTATATTTATAGGACAATCAACACAAGGTTCCTTTATCCCTTTTACCTTTCATGATAAAATGGCTAAACTCATGAAAAATAAAAACAAAATAGCATTGAAATCGATTTTTATTGACCAATCAGAATTTTCTTCCAGGATCTATAATTTCTCAAAATGTCCAATATATATTATTGGACCTTTTGAATAACAACCAAGAAGATCTTTGTCACGACCCAACCCCGGGGCCATGACTGGTGTCGTTTAGACACTTGGACCAACGTTCAAACACAAACTCCATCCTTACGTGTACGAATTCTACCGAAATTTCAGCAGAGCTTCCTCTGTTTTACTGACTATCCGTACCTGCAGCAGC
>JAOTQR010040262.1:0-15415 GCA_025774065.1 Solanum ossicruentum | reverse complement strand
TGCTGAGTCCTTACGGGGGGTGAGTGCAGGGACGGCGATACGTAACGTTTGTAGCTCACTTAGGCGAATCCCACATCGGAAAAAGAGGGGGAGTTTCTGGGCTATATGTTGAGTTTAGAACCTTACATGTGTAGGCGTCTTTTGGGGTAAAACCCAAAGGGACAAAACCGCGAGGGGGACGGCGATACGTAACGCCCCAAAGCGGACAATACCTACACGTGTGGAGTCGGTCGTGACAAAGACTGTGACAATGAATTATAATTTTGGCATTTGAGCCTAAATATAAATTATTATGAAGAAGTGTTTGGTTTTTAAGACTAAGAATGCCTTGAAAGGATTTGGAAAATGACTATTGGCTCTTATGAAAGCATGTGTATATACGTATATCTATTCTTGTGGGACGATGACATAGAACCGATGGATTGGGGGCATTAGAGCTATCCCCAAGGGCTCAAATGTATATATACTTATATGTATTTTGACAAGGAAATCCTTTCGAAATGATCAGGTCGTAAGGAAGGTGGCCACCACATACGAAATGACCAGGTCGTAAGGTGTGGTGTAGATTACCTTTGGCAAGTAATCTTCCCTCACCCGATGGGAGGTCAACATCAGGTCAAATTTATGTAACAACTCACATAAGTTTGATATGTAGATTAAGGTCACATCCTCACTATATATGAGCATCATTTGCACTTCATGCATCATAAATTTCATAGCATCTTGTTATACTACATTCCTTGCTATATATATCTCTTTCTATATTATATGCCCTTGTTATCTAATATGATATATAGGTTTTGGTAAATTACATGCATTATACCACACATATATAGTACATTCGAATGTACTAACGCATACTTTTGCCTACATGATCTTATCATGTAGGGACTGGTGGCTATATTTATTCATCGTACGACGACTAGATTGGATCTTGAGATAATTGTTGTGGTGAGTCCTATCTTTCAAGGACAATTTACCATTCCTCTACCTATGATGTCTTGTCTATATTATTCACTTTGAGGGTGAGCTCGGGACGTGTATTGCCCCCTATCCCATCTTATGTCTAGAGGCATTATTGGACATCTTGTAGACTCTTGTACGGATATGTGCTATGTGTTCTATTTGGAGCTTATGATTATGGTTATCTATTGGATATGACTATTATGGATTGACTATGAGACTTTTAATAAGTATGTATGTTTTGATATGGAATTGTGGAAGATTCCAAGCCCCGAATTATCCCCATAGAGTAAGTCATACTTACTCATCCCTTAGTCTTTATGTGTTACGTGTCATGTGAATCCATGTTATTCCCTTTTCCTATGATATCCCCATAGTGTAAGTCCTACATTTCCGTCCCTTAAAACTGTATTTTTACTATTTGAATACTCTTCCAAATCGATGATGTGAATTTTGGATACTTTGAGGCTTGTTTAGGGACTTTAGGGTTCCCATTCGCCATGTCACTCCTAGACCCTAGGTTCGGGTCGTAAAACACCCCAAGTTCTCTTGTCTGAACCTTGCCCATGATGTTATCCATAAGAGAGAAACTTACATCTCTAAATAGTTATAATATTACAACCTAAAAGTGAGATGTGAGGTCTTATAAACCCTAAGTAGAATTGAATAATCCCAGAGTTAGAAGGAAGATGATTGAAAGAAAGAAACGAGATAGCAAGAATGGTAGATAACTGAAGCTTGTAGTTAGAGTTAGGTATCCATTAGGTTTTTGATAGGGTGATGAGTCGATTGCCATAAGTTTGATGAAAGAGTCGTAAGTATCCCATGATTTTCATAATAAGGTATAGAGGAAGAGTTACTGTTGGAATATGATAGAGTGTGCTCAAACTAGAAGGATGTGTTATAGTATCCATACTATTCAAGGTGAAGTGTAGATGTTGAATAGGAGAAAAAAGTGCTTTAAATGGGATAGACCTAAAAAAAAGCTTACAATTTCTAAGTAAGAGTCTCACGAGGTTCACAGAGTAATGAGCTTAGTTAGATAATGAGGTATACTAAATGGGAGAATAGTACTTGAGTTGTGAAGAGGTGATGTATTGATCGAGTATTCACTATGAGACCCAAGCGGGCCTATGGTCCTAAATTGTTACCTAGTAGTCATAGGTTGGTGTAATATGAGAGAAGCGTTTGATGCACATGTTAGCATTAAGCCTTAAGCTTGAATTTTTGGGGACTAATGTGAGGAAAAAGATGAGGTAATACTATGGCAGTGATAGTTTTAGTAGGAGATTTGTTCTAAGGGTCTTGTTTTAGTGTGTGTTCAATGTTAAGATGTTAACTTACAACAAGTGAGATGCTACGAGTATGGTAAAGAATAGAGATATTCTTTAGATGGAGATAGTAAATTAAGGATGGGATACTAGGTAATAAGAGACTTAAGATGTACATTTGTTATACTGTAGAATGGTGTGAAGCTATAAGTTATGACTTGCTATAAGAACCTAGATGTCATACTTGAGTTGTTAACATAAAAGTAAGCTGGTATAAGCATTTCTTGGTCACCCTAGTGATGAGGTTGATGGGATTTATGTATGAGTGATGATGTGTTTTGTTGTGTAATCCTAGACTTCCCTAGTCACATATATTGGATGCTTAGGAGTTGAATGTTAAAGGGACGAATAAAGAGGTTAGATTATATGAGTTATGGAGGGTGACTATGCCTACTAATCGAAGCCGAAAGTATAAAGAGAGGCTCATAGAGCTAGAGGGGAGCTAAGAGTCATTTCCTAGAGGAAGGTTCTAATGGTGAGACGTTGATGTTTTTCAATCTCTTATATTTCTTAGAGCTCGACTAAAGAGATGTTTTATTCCTGTCTTACGTATGAGCACCATGCCTCTGGACTGAACTCGTTTACCCGACGTGGATTTATGTTCATGATGAGTCCCGAGGATGAGAAGTGAGAGTTGTACTTTATCTCACAGAAATCTCAAAATTCCCAACCTTTTCTCATATGAGATGCGACTTGAGTTTTACAATATATTCAATTCTGTAAATTCATGATAGGTCCAAAAAAGGGCAGATGAGGTTGCATCACATTACGAATGCTCTTAGATTAAATTCTTTGAATGTATCGTGCTCATGATCTTTCACTCCAAGTCTTTCCAATAATCATTCTTTCCATTCTTGATAGCGATGTTAAGGATAATAATGAGTTATTTTTGAATGAGATGTGACCTAAGTTTTTCACTACGTATCATTCTCTGAACTCAGAGTGAGTCTTGATGGATGAGGGAGATTGCACTTCATTATAAATGTCTTCAGATAAGATTTATCGATTGAATCAGGCTAATGATCTCTCATTCCAAGATCTTTGAGTAATCCAGCTTTCCAGTCTTGATAGAAGTATTGACGGTAGTAAAGGAGTGGTGCTCAATGAGAGAGAGTGTGAGAGTTCTTAATTATGATGCTATCTTACGCCTAGACTGACCTTCAGTATGTTATGCCATTTTTGATGGTAGTATATGAGTTAGAAATGATGGGAGAGGAGGAGTACTCCTAAATTGTGATAATGGAAATGAGTTCCTATCTTCGAGTCAATGTTCCTTTTGAGTCTCTGTGTTGAGTATGCAAGTCCTTAATAGTATTCTTGCCTAATAATGATGTTGGGGATGGAGTTTAAACTTAAGACCTTGTGTTCAAAGTCTATTTTGAGAATGAGTATTCGACCAACTGTGTATTTGAGTTCTTGATGGTATTCGTGCTTATCTTGTATGGAAAGGTAGTAGTTTGAGGTTACGCTAAAGGGGGAGATGATGAGTTCCTCCAAGTCCAAATTGTGATGCTGATAGTAGTAGACTGAGGGTGAGGATAGATGGGGAGGAGAAAATGTATCTTTATTGTGAAATTGGTGTTAACCTTGCATCATGTAGGGATAAAAATAGGGAGAGGGAGATAGATGAGAGCCTATGGCATACAACAAATAGGTAAAAATGTGTTGATGTGACTTTCGATGAGAGCTCATTGAATGGTAAAGTTAAAAGTGACAAGTAGGCTTAAAAATTCTAAGACATAGTTGAAGTGGGTAGATTGATAAGCTTGAATGGGTAGATGTTACTATATAAGTTATTGAAGAAGGCAATCAATGACTTTGAGTGAATGTTCCAGGTAGATGCGTTAGAGTAGTGAGAAGGAGTAGCATTCGCTAACTGAAAATCCGTAAGGAAGTATAGAGTTTGAGTTGAGGGTTAGCTTTATAGGATATGATCATTTTAGGAATAACATCCTGAGGCTTAGAATTAGGCTTGAACATGATAAGAGGACGTGATTAGATAGAGGTTTGAGTAAGAGGCTATAAGCCTTAAAATTAATGGGATGGAGTGCATGAATAGGAACAAAGTGAAGATGAGGTTCTAAATTTAAGAGTTATCTATAGAGTCTTATATATCTTGATGATCCTATTCTCAATTAGAGTTGATGACTTCCTTTGTGAATTCGAAAGATTGATAGTATAAGTGCTTAAATGATTCGAATTAATAGAATTTTGACATTCCATTCGTGCCTAATGACAAGAATGTTTAAGATAATATCTCAACTCTTGATCTGAATCAATTTATCTATTTTAAGTTGTTTATGATTCTCCCGAATGGGTCAATAGTTTGAGTTGTTGAGTGATTGATGAGAACAGTCTTGGCTGTTATTTGTGCCTTGATTCCTACCTTCACTCATCATTCAAGGACGAATGATCCCAAGAGGGAGATAATATAACGTCCTATGAAATTGCCAAATACCTCTAGAATGAAATCATGCACATAACACGACTTTCCAAACTCTGATGAAAAATCCAAGATTAGATTTGCAATAATCATGAAAAATTGAGTGGGTAAATGGCCTCGATCCGATTTTAGAGCAATCGAGTCAAAAAAATATTTTTACATAATTAAATTTGAGACATTGTGAGAGCACGCATAGGGCGTGATGCACCTGGGGTGCAGATATACACTTGGGATTTTTCTTATATATCTGGAAAGAATGTATTCTGAGAAATTCGTGAAATACATAGGTTTGGGACCCAGGCATGTCGCGGACATGGTATTTCGGGATCAAACTTATGTTCTTTTAATTTAGGAATGCACTTTAGTTATTCTCCTACCTACCCTAAGCCCCAAAAACATATATATCAATCATTTTTCATCGGATTAATGGTTTTAAAACCCATTCTTTTCCTAGTTTCTAAGCGAGGGTTCTTGAGGGAAAAAGAAGAGAAAGTTTGGGATTTCAAGATTCGAGGTCAAATTCTTTGAAGAGGATTCACTATTCTTCATTCCAGGAATGTAATGCTAAACTAAAGCATGGGATTGTTCTTCCATGTGCCCCATAGATGTTCATATTATGAGTTGAGCACCCATAAGTCCCCGTACATGATTCTTGAAGTATTATCTTGATTAAATTCTTGAATTAGGTTTGTGAGTTTTCTATTGTCTGAATAAGTTTTCTTGTATAAAATAATATCTTGATGATGTTTTTGAAGTTAAGTATTTGATTGGTTGCATGTTCATGTCTTCATTTACATGAACCCTAATTGAGGATTATGTTTGATCGTATGCATTATTTTGAAACTAAAGTTGATGGTCATACTAAGCATGTTAAAAACTGATGATTTTGAGCATATTTTATTGAGTTTACATGAATATGAGTTTGGAGTATAAATAATAATTTGAGAAAGAGTTTTGATGATGATGTAAATGTATTTTTTAAAAAAATATGTATTTATTAATGAAAGATGGTGATGTTGAAGTTTAGATGAAGATGATGTTAAAAATTTAAGTCCAATGAAACTTGATGAGATATTTTGAGAAAATTATTCACTTGATGAGTTTTAAAGAGGATTTTTGGGAGTAGTTTCGAGCATTGACTTGGGTGAGAGGAACACCACAAAACTACGTTTGCCAACGTAGGATAGTTGTGCAGCTCACTCTAGCAACTCCATCCCAAAAGATAGACAGGGCTGATATATCATGATTCATGAGAGAGAGAGAGAGAGAGATATTGTACGTCCTTTTTCGTGACAAGTTTAGGACGGATGTGGAAATAACGTTGACTTCGTTATACCACATCATAGCTTATGATGGGGTGGACAGATGTCGATTAGAGAAACTCCCTAATTTGCATATTTGATTTGACTAAGGTTACCTATTAAAGTGTTTGTTGAAGAGCAACATTTTGTTATAAGATTTAAATGATTTTGGTGTGAGTTACACACTATTGAGTGTATTATTCAAAGCAAGATTTTATTCTCAAACTTGCATATTTTACTGAGTTGAGTTGATGTTATTTCCATATTATTCTGCCCATAATGTTCCTATTCAGCAATTTTAAGTACCGTACATTCTAGTACTGATGCCACTCTGGCACTGCATCATTTTGTGATATAGATAAATGGGATAAAGATCATCAACAAGCGCATCGTTGAAGATCTTTGGACATTCAGCGGATTGATGAGCCTCCCCTATTTCAGATGATTCATTACTCTATTTTCATCTTGTTTTAGAGTTAGATTTGCTTAGCTTTATCTTGACTGAGGTAGCCATGTGTCTGTCATTGACAGTACCTGATAGTGTTAGAGGCTTCATAGAATAGAGTTGGATGTTGATTGTTAAGATTATGAGCTAGTTCTTTTTACTACCCTTTCATTTATACTATTATTTTGAGATTAGATGATAGATGTGCCCATTTACATTCTTTTAACTTCCATTGATTAGTAAAGGTTGTTGATTGAATGAGTGTGATGAGGCTAAGTGGTTCGCTTGGAGACTAGCAATAGCCTCTGAGTGTTGGTTACATCTACGGTACCCTCCCAAAGCGTGACACTAACATTCTCCTGGAGTAAGGTATTATAAGGGCGACAATCTGCGGGATCAAAGCCTCGAATCCAAAGTATTGTAGGGGCAAAAATCTGTGAAGTTGAGGCATCAAACCCCTAATGATCTAAGCAATTAAATCTCTGAGCGAGTAAGGCCTTGAACCCGACACCACGGTAATCAGATATCGATGAATCCAAGGCCCTGAGCCCCAATACCAAGTGTTGATAATCTCATACAAGTGATAGTTATTTCATAATGAGGCCTCAAACCCCGATACACTAGGCAATCATAAATCTGTAAAAGCGATGCCTCAAACCCCTATGCATAGGTAATCAAACTTAGTAAGCACGAGGCCTCGGACCCGATACTATCACAAAAATGACCGAATGAGATGCTAAATTAAATACTTCCTTCTTAGGGGCCTATAATCACCAAGACTTCCTTTTCATACTGAGCCAATTTTGGGGCCTAAAATGTGAAGACCTGCATCTGAACTTTCAGAATTGACTCTGAAAACTGGTCCAAAACCATGTTTCCAACTCAATCTACAACGCAACAGCTAAATTTGGGTCGAAAATCATCGAAAATGAACAATTAATTATAATTCAAAAATTATACTAAAAGTCAAGAAATAACAATAGTTATGAGTGTAAAACTACCATAAATAAGCCTAAATTCTAAAATGAACTACCCTATAATGTTCCTCATAAAAAATCACTCAAAATAGAGCCAAGAATTGCTTAAAATGGACAATCACTACCCAAGACATTAACACTCAAAATTGCTCAAACATTCACCTAAAAATGCACAGGAATAACAGGTATATCGCGAATTTTACCTGAAATTGAACCTTTACTCAACTTCCCGACATCACCAATGCATTTCGTACGAAGTTTCCTTAAATCTGGACTCTTGAATCACCAAATTCCACCTGAAAATGTTCACGTTATAGCCTTGTAAAGTTTTCATGCTGAAATCATCCTATGATCTAATATATAAAGCGATTAAAATAACCTCCGTGATTGCGATGAACAGTGTTCCACAATCACTGAGCACAAAAAGAATGATCTCCGCAATTACAAAAGGTCCCTCAACAGTCGCGAAGGTCTTGCTAGCCGAACCTCTGTGATCATGGAGGTGGCTCCATGTTCAAGATGGTCACAAAAGCCTGACATTTGCGCTCGCGACGCCTAGTTCTTGTTCATGAAGGTAATAGGGACCTGACCTCTGTGATCGCGGCCCCTGGCCCCATGGCCGTCTTAAGCACTAAGCCACTAAAGCCATTGCTTGGGGCTCCATATTTTTGGGGGCCCCTATTTTCTCAAAAAAAAAAAGCACTTATACATACTATTAAAAAATTATGTATATTTTTAATTTGTTTTTAAAAAAACATGTAAAAGTTAAAAGAAAAACAAAGAAAAAAAAAAGAAATAGTCATTAGTCCATTTATAATTTTTGAAATAACTTCCTTACGTGGGAAATTGAGCATCCTTAAATATCTCCTAATAATTATTGATTACCTTATACTTACTTGTTTAATTCCCTGTTTTATTATTTTTATGCTCTATACCACAAAAACTTTTGTTTTACTACTATTTACAAGTTACTAAAGAATTACTTTTTGGTGTTTCTTCAAATTCAAGAAGTGCTTGAAGGAATTCAACATTATTTCGATATTGTTATACACCTTATCAAAGTCGTGAAACAGGTTTTATCATTCTAATGTTATTTTATAGTTTTTCTTTAAAGTTTATTATTGTTGATATTCTTAGTTCATAAGTACATATATTCTTGTTTAGTTATTGTTAAAATTTATTCAATTGAATTATTTGAATATGTCACTAGAAAAATATGATTCAAATTTTACAACAAGAGAGAAAAAGAGAAAACTTGAAGAATTAAATAAATCTCAAAAATGAGCCCTTGACAAATTTTTAACAAATAATAAAAATCTTGAATCGAAAAATATGGGAGAATGTTCTTCAAGTGAATAAGTTACTAAGAAAATTGAGTTAGATGATAATAATATTCAAGAAAGATTATCTAAGATCAACAATGTCTCAAGAAAGATTGAATAGATTAGTTATATTATCAATTGGAATAGAATTATTAAAACAAATTGATTATAAAACAATAATTAATGACTTCATATCTAAAAAAGTTAGAAAAGTAGATTTTGAAATAAAAAAAAATATGTAAGTTATTTTTTTTTAAGAAAAAAAATAAAGCCCCTCTGTAGAATTTGACTTAGGCCTCCGATCTTGTTGAGTCGGCCCTGCCTGGGCCGCATCCGTGAAGGTGTGAGTCACCTGAACCAGGAAATCAGTTGAAAAGTTGAGTTTGAAATTTTCAACGAGGCACTCAAAATCATCCGAGACCCTGTAAGCGCAAATGAACTATGCTACCTTATCAAAATTGATGTTTCGAATTTAATGGTGCAACCAAAATTTCTACATAAGGTCATCAGGATTGAATAAATATGGGTCCCACTCTCATGACCAATTTTATTAAAATCCATCAAGAGGCTAGGAATAAGCTCGAAACCTCGAAAATTGAATGAAGGATCGTTCTAAACCAAATTCGACATTCCAAAATTAGTCGTGCTGTCAGAATTTTTATTCAGGCATATTTTCTAAAAATATGGACCAAAGTCAACTCTTGGCTAATCAGAAGGTTAAAATGCAACACTCAACACGAACTCACATCGAAAAATCTCAGTTCTCGAGTCCATCATGCTTCTAGCCTTATTTGGCCATATCAGAGCTAATGGGACTGCCAGAATTTCGTTCTAAGATCGTTTACCCATATTTTGCACAAAAATCAAATTTCTAAGCTATAAGGACTTTCAAAAAGATGATCTAGGGTCACTATAAGAATGCTCTAATGGTGGAAAATAATGTGATAAGGGCAAAATGACCCAGAGGCTCCTTACAACATCCACTACGGGGGAAAAAACTGAATTGCTTAAGTTTGTTATTCTCTTTGTATCCAAACAATAGTAGAAACAATAAACAAAGTAAACTAAACGAAATTATACACCAATTTGAGTCCACAGGATACATTGTGCATCCTTAAGAAATTTAATCTCCTCACTGTACCTGAGGTTAAGGATTATTTCCTCCCAGGAAAAAAAATTAACTATTACAGATATAGAAGTACCTCAAACTTCTATAATTTCGACGAACTCAAAGAACCAGCAATGAAATATCATAGACTCGAATTTTATTTAATAAGTAAATATATTAGAGAAGAAAAAATTCAATATCTAAAAATACAGAAATGACCTCTATTTATAGGCAATGTTGGGGTGAGATTTTACTTGTTCCGAACATTGTCATCTGTTCAGAACAGGTTCATAACAAGTATGTTGACTGTTCTGAAGAACTTTACACACGAAAATCAAAATTCGGTTAAATTAACTAATTTTGCGAATTAACTTAATTGATAAATAATTTGTATTTACAAAATAATTAATTTGAGATTGATTAAATAAATTTTGTCCAAAAAATTTATCAATCAATTACAACATTTGCTAAAGCAGAAGCAGAAGCCGAAACCGAGCCGAGCAAGCGACGATGGCACGAGGGATTCTCCTTTACTTGACTTTTTAAGAGTTCGAGGAAGTGTTTCCTAATATAAGGATAAAAATTTTCCTCTATTTTATCGATGACGGAGAAATGACTCTTCATTTTCTATACTTGGTCACTCCATATTTTCCTTTTCAATTCACACTTACTACTGAAATCTAACAGCCCGAAACAACTCAGATGAAACATTAATAGTATGACAAACTTTTATTATAAATTTAGGAAAATTCTTTTAGAGAAAGAGCTTCGTTGCTTGGTGTCAAACTAGAATATGCGATGGAATTCTCTTTTTTTTTAGAACAGTCTCAACACGTCCTCGTTGAATCTCTATTCAATTGAATCAGTCGTCATCCTTCGCTCTTGTGCTAAAGGCTCTGTCACCACAGGTCGCCATTCCACCCTTTTTCAAAAGGATAGATGCTAGCAATAATTGTGTAAAACTATAGATATGATAAATAATTAAGTAATATATACTTAGTCGCCTAATTTTTGTTCTTCGTGATAGATAAATTAGGCCGGCAGGTTCTAGCCTAACCCCACCATTGCGGAGGTTTGACAAATAAAAAAGGAAGTTTAGTCTATTATGGCGGATTCAATTTTTTAATTAAGGGGGTTTGAAAAATTAAAATAATTTTTTAAATTTCAAATTGCATCTTAAATTTTTAAATTACTAAATTAATCTCTAATTTTATATTTAAAAATTCTAAAATTCATATATATATATATATATATAAAAGTTCTTGTGTATTCAACTTAACACTCCCTCTCCTCTAACATAAAAGAAGGGAAGTAACTTAAATTTTTGGAGTTTAAAAACAATAAAGATTTTAAACATGTCACATAGTAAACTAAAACTAAAATTTTGCCCAAAAAAAGAGTTATTTTTTTCAAAACAGATCAAAAAAGAAAGTGATTATTTTTTTTAATGAAGAAATATTATGTTATTAGTTTAAAAATAGTATTTGTTTTAATTATTTTCAAAATTTATTATATTGTATAATTAAATTTATTATTATAATAATATTTTAGACCACCTTTTGAAAATTATGACTCTGTTAAGAGAGTCATTAAAACTGAGATCTCAGTAGTACTTCGTCTATGATTCACTTGCGCATCTTCTGACTTTAGATAACCATCATTCTTCTAGCTACACTCGAGCAAGAGAAAATTCCACACTTATATTCTCCGACTTTAGAATATGCTAAATTTCAACCTCAAGCAAATAACAATAATAACAGCAATAATATATCTACTGAAATCTCACAAGTATGATTTGGAAAGGATAGAATATGTGTAGATCTTACCACTACCTTTCTAAGGTAGAGAGGTTATTCTTTAGAAATTCTCATCTCAAAAACTCATAAGCAAAATAAATTAGATATGAAA
The DNA here is from genome assembly GCA_025774065.1 of Solanum ossicruentum. Classification (NCBI taxonomy): domain Eukaryota; kingdom Viridiplantae; phylum Streptophyta; class Magnoliopsida; order Solanales; family Solanaceae; genus Solanum; species Solanum ossicruentum. The sequence continues at coordinate 3,617 of JAOTQR010040262.1, read as the reverse complement.
AAAAAGGAAAAGAAAATAAAACGATCAACTAATGACAAAACAAATAAAAATACCAAATGATGATGGTGTTGATAAAATCTTTTTGATATGACTAAAAAACTAATACTTACTTCTTTACTTAATTTTATTCCTTTTTAAATTTGTATGACTTAAAAATAATGATTGTTGTAAATATTTCATCATAATATTTATATTAATTGATGTTTAATTCTAGATTTGAGATATAAGTAATTAAAGTAAGGGTATGTTTCGTATGGAGGAAACTACTTTTTGAAAAATATTTTTTAATTTTTTGGTATTTGATTAGCTTAAATGTTTAGGAAAATTTTTTTCAAATCAACTCATTTTCCTTCAATTTAAGGAAAATAAATCTCTTCTAAAAATTAAGAAAAACATTTTCCAAAAATTTCATTCAATCTCAAATTAAATTTTTCTGTTTTTTATCTCTGCTATCACAACCCTCAGAAACCCAACCCCCCTACCCCCCAAAAAAAAATCAAAATTTAATATTTTTATTTTTTATCTCACCCACTGCGGGCCCCCCCCGAACCAAACAAATTAAACCTCCCACAAGCTCCCTACCGTCACTCTATCACCCCGCCACCCCAGCCCAGCCCACCCCACAGAAAAAATAAAATTCTATTTTTTATTAAAGTTTCAAATTTTGAAAATTTTAATGTTTTATTTTTTACTCCATCCCCCCACTCCATCCAAAATAAATGACATTTTAATTTTGTAAATTATAGTTTTTTACTCCACAACATCCTCTCCCACGTAAAAAAATAAATAAATAAAAGTTTATTTTTTAAAATATAATTAATTTTTAAAAATTTTTAATTTTTACTCCACTCTGCCCTCACCCACCCTTAAAAAACAAATTTAAATATTTATTTTTAAAAAATATTTCAAATTATGAAATATTTTCGTGTCAATAACTATTATCTCCTACTATCTAGCTAAAAGTAAAAAGATATTCTCTAACAAGTATTTTTTTTCATTCACTAATCAACCAATAGAAAATATTTTTCACTTACCAATTAAACATGAAAAATCGAGTTCGAAATCAACCTATTTTCCACAAAAATATTTTTCTCCGTACCAAACACAACCTACAGGAAAAATATTTTACACCCCCACCCCCCACCCTATATATGCATGGTCATGGCGCGAGACGTCTATAAAGAATTAAACATGAGAGGTTCCAACACTCTGTAGAGGTCGATGCTTTAGATCGTGGAATTTTTAATCAATAAAATGGAGGCTAAAAGCCATTCAATTTCCAATAAGTAGCTAGTAGTACTAATTACTACGACTAGTTATAATCATGGCAGTGCTTCCTTAATATTTTTCCAACACTTGCCAATCAGCAGACAATAATTGACTTAGTTATATATGCTAGCACGTATCTGATTGACGTAAACTCGGAGCATAGGATTAAAGTAGTTTACAATAATCAAAAAGATAATTAAAGAAACTTATTAGAAATAAAATTTCTAATATAATTTTATAAATATAAACCGTCAAATAATAAAAAATTTATTATGCAAATCAACTTCGTCATCTTTACTTTCAGATAATAAGCGTATACAATTCTTAGCATTTGTTACTATCATACTATGAATTTACTTTATTTCCCACAAGAAAATAATCATATAACTTTATTAGCATTATAATAAAAATATCACTCCACCATTTAATAAAATAAAATTATTTTTAAATAGAAAAATAATATATAAAATATGATATTTTGAGTCATACGACAAAAATATGGAGTATCGGTCAGTCAAAAGCTCTCATATAGATGATAAAAGTGATGGAGATAAAGGATATTGCGATGAATATGTGGGGAAGTAGGCTTATCATTTTTGACACATGCATGGAGTAATCTTATTATCATCTTTGTTTGACTTGACACACTATATCATTTGACACGTGGCACCCAATTGGTCTCTATGATAAGATGACATTGGGCTTAGTAAATTAGACTCATCTATTTTAATCCAAATCAGTTAATTTGGACTTCGATTAAATCCATATCTATTAGATTGAAATAGTTGACCCAATTATATTAATTCCTAATTATTAATTATGTGTTTTCAAAAGAAAATAATATGAATTATGTTAAAGTGTTTTTAAAATTTGGCTATGTGTTTCTAAAAGAAAATAATATTGAGTACTGATGTTCACTCTCACGATATCCTCAAATAATAAATATGCAATTAATACTGCGACTTATTAGTTAAGTTATTCCCATTCTTCTTATTAGTTCATTAGATGAAAAAAATCTATTAAGCATATCATTTATTAAAACCTTGTAAGGGTTAACAATACGAGTTAGTGAATTTGGTACATAATCTGTATAAGATTTGTTAGGCAAACCTTGAGTATTGGACATTAGGCATATTTAGGGTGTATAGTTGTTAGGATCAAGCGTTTATCACTATGCCAAAAATTATAGTTCATAGTATGAGTGTGCATTGGTCTGTTCGGTTTGGTTTTATACATTATCAGTTTGATTTTTGGTTTTTAAATATGCTAAACCAATAAAAATCAATAAAATATTTTTTATCGGTTTTCGATTTATCAGTTTTAAGTCCTTAACGGTTCAGTTTTCGGTTTACCCAATAAGAGTGACAATGAAAATTTGCATTAATAAAAAGCATGAAAATTGTGTTTACAAACTTGCAAAAGCTATAATTAGTTAATTACAAATTAAAATACTAAAGTGAATAACTAATCACTTAAGTCTATAAAGATTAAAATATGTAAAGTATTATTATAGTGTCCTATTAATACTAAATTACTAATATTTAATATTTACAAAGGGATAAAATAGTAAATTATTATAATCTTATTGGGTTATCGGTTTACCCAATAACCCAATAGTAAAAACTGATATCGAACCGATAACCCAATATTTTTTTTAAAACCATTAAAAACCCGATAACCTAATAACTATTGTAACCCAAGAGAACAATTGAGCGTTGGTAAACACGAATTTGAGAGGAAAACAATTTCTTCTATTACTCACAAGAATAGATTACAAAACAACTCTCAAACTCACACTTTTACTACACTCTTGGTGTTTTTGATTTTTTCTTGGTGTGTTGCAAATGAGAATTTGCACCTCTATTTATAGTAGATTTTAGAGGTGAATCCATCTTCAAAAATGGTGGTTGGACGGTGGAGTGGTGGCTTATTTGGTGGCTGCAATATCTTGACGAAGATATGGTCCAAGATGGTGGATGTTTCGTTGGGTTTGATTTACCTTCTCGATCGGTCCAAGCGATCATCACGCCATGCCCTTATCAATTGCAATGATTCGATAGAGTTGCTTTATGCTCCGAACTTCTTCAATTCTCCCCCTCCATCCATATCCAAAACAAGCATCCTAGTTATATCTTTGCATAGCTCTAACTTCTCTCAAGTCACCACTTTCATCAACATGTCAGTTGGATTCTCTTTCGTATGGATCTTCACTAGTCTCAACAGTTGTCGATCCATCACCTCGAGTATCCAATGATACTGAATATCCATATATTTTGTACAAGAATGGTACATGGAGTTCTTGCTCAAATCCAGAGCACTCTGACTGTCACAATGTACCTTATATTCCT
>JAOTQR010040242.1:0-15417 GCA_025774065.1 Solanum ossicruentum | reverse complement strand
TGATTTTAAATACATGTACATATACCTACTATGTTTGACTAAATTCTCTCGAAACATATTTTTATGTTGATGAAAGACTTAGACAAATTGGCTAGTAGACTTCACCAATTGCCCAAACCTCACTTTTCAACTCATCAGGATGCCTTATTAACTGACAGATATCAAAAATCACTTCTTCATCATTCACCCTAAATCTGAGTTGATCAGATTCCATATTCACGACTGCTCACCCCGTTGTTAGAAATGGTCTCCCCAAGATAATAGTGACTTCAAAATCAACATTGCAATCAAGAATCACAAAATCCATAGAGAATATGAATTTGTCTATTTTTACCTACACATCGTAGAGTATCCCCTCCGATTTCTTGAGTGTTCTATCCGCCATTCAAAACCGCTTCTTAGTTCGAGTAAGGGCAGTCAAACCAAACTTCTTGAAAATTGCAAGAGGCATCAAACTGATACTATCACCTAAATCACAGAGTGCTCTTGCAAACTCCACATCTCTTACAGCGCACGGTATATCGAAAGCACCTGGATCTTCACACTTTTGAGCCAATGACTTAGTAGTGATAGCACTACAATGCTGAAGCTCATTAAAAAGCTCTTGAGTCACAGTGTGCTTCTTAATAACCAAGTCTATCATATACTTTGCATAATCTGACATTTTCTCTAAAGCTCCAATCAAAGGGATGCTTATGGATAGTTGCTTAAGCATGGAGAGAAAGTGGTTGAACTTGTCTTCCTCCTCTCTCATTTTGAGTCTTTGAAGGAAAGGTGGAGAAGGCCTTGGGATGGTCTTATACTTCTTTAGCTCTACAACTACTTCACCTATCCATGGCACAATCTTCTTTTTCAACCACATCATTATCTGTAACTATCTTCTCATGGACATTTTCTACCTCAACTGGCATAGGAGGATCGATGGTACTCATGCCATCTCTAGTCGCAACTGTCATACATTGCGCTTCATTCTTTTGATTTCGTGCTGTGTTACTAGGCAATGTAACCTTTTGATGCCGATTCAATTGAGTAGAATCTTGACATAATTTTTTCTCAAGCAGTTTAATGGCTATCGAATGAGACTCTATCATTTAATTAATGCTCGAAATATCAAACATCATGCCTCTTGGAGTTTTATTTTGTGTCTCAGCCTTCTTCTACAAACGGTCAAACATCTCTTCAATTCTTGAATTACTTGTATCGGCGTCTCGGTTATGTGGTGGAAATATGGACCATTCCTAAAACCTTCTCTTTTTCCCCAATCTTCTTTAGGATCCCTATTCCTCTCATAATAACCACCTTGGTTATCTCTATATGCTCCATCTCTAGCATAATTCCGACCTTAGTTTACTTGACCTTGGCGTTAATAGTCCTGATTGGACCCTTGGGCATTGGCTTGGAAACACACTGCTTCATTATTCATAAAACAAGCATACTCATCATAATAAAGCTCATTGTACACAGTTGCACGTGGAGGTTGGTGGACTACCACATTCACTTTTTGCTGATTCAACTTAATCACCACATCCATGCTAGTGCAGAGTTGAGCAAGTTGTTGCATAATCTCCTCAATGATTTTAGCTTGCTCTGAACCAACATAAACAACACATGAACTCCTCATAGAAGCTCTCTCTCGTTGTCCCCATGCGCAATTAGTTTTGGCCACTTGTTCCATTCGTTCGGTAATCTTTGCAAAAGGTTAATCTAAAAACAAGCCCCCCATAATTGTGTCAGCACAAGCTTGGCTATTCTCTTCAAGGGAACAGTAAATGATCTCTACTAAGGCATCATCTATAATCTTCTAGTTAGGGATGCTTCTCAAACATTTAGTAAACTTCTCCCATATAATACTAATCCAATCACCTGAAAGTTGCTCAAAATTATTTATTTGATCTTTTATCTTGAGCTTTTTCAACCTCGGGAAGTACCCTTCCAAAAAGGCCTTTTCCAAATCTGCCCAACTTGTGATCAAAATTTGTGGGTGCTTAGATAGCCACAACACAGCATTGCCTGTAAGAGACAATAGGCATCCATGAAGCGCCACATCATCAATAGATAGATTTTGTATCTCCATCACACTATTGCACACAAATGCAACATTATGCAAATGACCATGTGGATTCTTTGATGCTAGATCAGCAAATAACCCATGATTTTGGAGAATTTGGAGTAACCCTCTAGAAGTAGTGAACTTTGTGTTGGTCGATAGTAATGGCAACACAATAGCCCCAGTAACATGCATAGCCATATGATTCAATATATATTGATTCCACCAATAAGAATTGTCATTGAAATCCCTACACTTTGGAACATTATCCAAAGGAGGTGGATTTACATCCCTATCATCAGCATCAATATTCCGATCCAAATCTTCATTAACCATCATATTGGCATTTGTTTGAGCCATTCTTCTCAAAGTGCGTTCGATCTCTAAATCAATTAGAGCTAGGGGATTGGCTTGAATCCTTGTGTTGGGGCATATACTACCTAGTATACCCTGCAAGAAAACAAAACAAAAACAAAAACAAAAACAAAAGTAAAATACAAGAGAACTAAGAAATTAACACTCAAATGATACTACTAGTGAATTCAATTAAAGTCTAGTCGTATTCCCCGAATGAAGCATAATCTATGATCACGCCAAAGTTACACCTCTCTTTAGGAGGCTAAAATGATCGTTGTAAAATATAAAAACTAAAAAATGTTATGGTCGAACCCCACTGAGATTACGGAAACTTTCCAAATTGATTCACTAATAACTAATTCAAGTATTAAACAACTAAATTCACCAAAGAGGGCAGGGGTTAAAATGATTGATATGAAATTAAACTAAACTAACTAAAATGGCAGACAATCAATAATGGAGAGCAACTTGGGTATTGTGTTCCCCATGATTCACTAACTCAACATCCCTAGATAACCCAATTCTCAACTATAGTATAGCATGCAGGACAGTAATTTAAGTTTATCAAGCCCTTTGGTCAAAGGTGAGAGGCGAATTTCACTAGGTGACTTGGTACATCTCCGTAGTGTGCATTACTAGCCATTATCCATAGTCCAAGTTAACCTCCACTTGCTCTAGTTTGGTCGATTAGACGAGATCACATCATCTAATCCTGTTAACCAATTTCATTTCCTATTCAATACCATCTCGATCGGGGGAAGGTAACAATAGGCAAGTTCTAACGTTCACCACCACTAGAAAATATGCAAAACAAAGAGAATGATTAATACATGTAAATTCCTATTCCAAGAATTGCAAATTATCCAGATCTATTCATGGTTCCCACAACCCCAAGTTGTGGGTTTAGCTACTCATGCTATGGGTAGATAAAGAAGCTATGAATTAAGAAAACATAATCAATCTCTTAGCCAAATAGCTTGTGGAAAGGGTAAATCCAGTTTGTATTGAGAATCACAAAGATGAAATATACAGTGAATCCACAAGTGTATTCTCCTCTCCAATATTTAGTCTCCAAGTATAAAACCCTAAAAAGTACTCTAATGATGTTCTCTACTCTATTCTGTTGTACTTCTTACTAAAAATAACCTAATTATACTATTTCTAGTATTTACAAAAAAGTCCCAAAAAAATAGAAAAGTTTGTCGACGAACCCTAGGACACAAAGTTATGACCAGTGACTAGGTTATGAGTCACAATCGGGGTCTCACGTTAAGCTTCTTGGATCTTGGACTTCACTGCTATAAATCCAATTTATGAGTCAGTCTGATCTATGACTCATATCGCCTTCTCGTAGACTTCATCATCAGTATCTAGTCCTTCACTAGAAATTTCATAAAACCCCTCTATACAACTACTTGAGTGATTTATTACTCATACAGGGATCTCATAAAGCTAAATTTCAAACATTCATCATTCACGAGAAATCCCTATGAAACCCACTTTATGACTCGTAGATTGCTCTACCAATCATAGAGTGTCTCGTAAGCCTTCAAAAACTAGAAAAGTCTGCAATTTTTTAAAAAAGTTATGCCAACCTGCTTTCCTGCAAAAACAAACACAAAAACATATAGAAACCATAAATGTTGCATTGAGAACAGACAAAATCCTAAGTTTTAGGCATCGAATGTGTTGTATTTTGACACCACATCCTCTTCCACAAGGGGTGCATCTATTAAACAATAAGTTAAACATAAAAAGGAACTTTTGAAATTATATATCCAACTCTTTCTTTTTAATCTTTGCGAGAATGGAGGATTTACTTTGACATAAGGTTCCTTCGGCCTCTCTGCTATACTTGAACTTTTAGGGATAGCGTTCTTGACTTTCGCTACATTATCACCACATTTCTCTTTCTTATCATTCTCAGGGTTTTCGAGAGTATCATCACCTACAACTCGAGTCTCCTACTCATCATCCTCAACAACAATCATATCTCTTTCACTTCTACCTCTTTCAGACCTTCATCAACAACAAGTCATGGTTTAGCGTCTATCAATTTTCCACTTTGAGTAGTAGAGACCAAGCATTGGTGATCATTCCCTTTTGGATTAGCCACCGTGTCATAGGTATACCCCCTTAGGACGCTGATTAAAATGAGCTAGAATATTTTCTAATTGTGTCCCCAAATGTTTAATGGACGTCGAGTGAGAGGTTATTTTGACTCAACTAGGAAAAATTAGATTTCATTTCTTTTAATACCTTGTTCAAAGCCTCCAGCTTACTCAAAATTCGTTAAAGCATATCCTCTATTTAAGCATTCTCTTGATTAATCACTAGTTTAGCAGCCTTCACTCTATCACTTGGTGGAATGTACCTCTCTCCCTCATGATTCCACCAACCCCTAACTTGCGATTCATCAGTCCATGCTCGATCTTGCCATCAAGAGTTGTAATTTCAAACTTGATTCTTAGGTGACCTTTGAAAAAATGACCGAGTACCCACCATTTGGTTACCCATGTAATTACATTCTTCATTGTAATAAACTTAAAATGGTTCACCTTCAAACATCACCTCACCAATAGCTCCCATAATATTTACACTCTTGCGATTTCCTCCCATGACATGCTTGGTTAAAAGACCAAGCTTAGTTAACGTCTTAGCCAAGTTCTCATCCCTTTTTTTGTCCTTACCAAGGTATTCCTTAGCAGGACCTTTGTGATTTGGAGGTACTACATCATATCTTATATACCAAGTTCTATTAATTTTCTTCATGCCATCCGAGAGGTTACAAGCTTCAGTGAATGATTATGTCATTAGACCTTCTCTCACTAGTTGATCAGCCACTTCTTTATTTACAGCATCAAGATTCACATAAAAGTATTATAAAAGCATATGGTCTGAAACTCCATAGTTAGGACACTAAAGAAAGAGTTTTTGAAACTAGAGCTATGTTTCAAGCAGTGTCTCACCCTCTAGATGCTTAAAGTTCTCAACACTTTTTCTTAGCTTAATCATCTTTGAGGGAGGAAAAAGTCTCTCAAGGAATACGTGTTGTAGCTCCTCCCATAAAGTAAGGGAATCAAAAGGCAACTATGCTAGCCATCTCAATGCCTCCCTAGTGATAGAGAAAAGGAATCGTCTTACTAGGATAATCTCCTGGCTTACTCCCCTGAAGTTGAATAGGAGACACACATCAACAAATTCCTCAAGTGTTCATGAGGATCTTCGTGGCCAAGCCCTCCAAAAAATCCCTTTAGTTGGAGGACTTGAAAAATGGTGCTCGCCACATGGAAATCAACGCCTCCAACTAATGGGGGTAGTTGGTTAGCACAGGTGCTTCCAACATGATCCCAATTAACATCTTGCATCTCCTCTGTGTCTTCAACATTCTCACCATGAGCGCTTCCATCATCCTCCATCTTTATATCTAGTGTTCAATCAGCAAAAACAATAAGAAAACAGTAAAATGAATTCCAACCCTAAGAACAAAGCTCAACAAACACTTCCAATATGAACGAGTCAACTCCCCAGCAATGATGCCATCATTTATGTCGCTCAACCCACCTACTCAAAGATAGAAGGGGTGGTCGTCATTAGCATAATAACCCGATTTAGAGGTTTGGAGTCGATCATATAGGGAATCAATGTTTAAGATGGAAGTGACTCACTGAACCAAGTAATTATAGGATCTAGGGGGTTGCAATAATCAAAATATACAACTAACAAGTTCTAATTTTCAAATTAAGCAACTATCAAGACAAAATGTTGGGTATGTGCAAATATGGGCAATAATCTTAAAATAGGTCTAGATGCTTGTCCACATAAGGTGAGTTTAAATAAATAAGCTAGATTGCTTGTAACCTAAATAACCTATGATATATGGGTGTTTCGCATGAATCAGCTAAGATATCACACGTGGACCGTCGAGGACATGCTTGGCCTAAAGAGTTGAGCAGAACACCTACTACCTTGGCTATTGAATCCATAAATATAGATATCAACTAAAACCCCATAAGGTGTTTGGTCAATATATCTATTCTATACTGAAATAATCCCAGCTACAGAACAATTAGAGATCTAAAACAAAACCCCAAGTTTGCAACCTTGAAATTAGTACATTAAATATAAGAATAGATATAAATTCACCCAAATCAACTATAGATAAGTCAAGACATCACAAACCAAATGAGTAAATTAAAGACCTATATCAAAAGCATACCCCTAACATGCGGGTTTTAGCCACCGATGCTAGAAATTGAATCTTGATTACCATGCATATTTGCAGAAGTCATGGGTAACAAGATTGAGTATAAATTAGTTGTTACCACCAACTAATTCACTACAATTTGATGCCTAAAAGCTTCAAAAACCTAGCCTCCTTTGTACTCTATGAATAAGGTTCTATATACTACTACTGTAGTGTAATTTTTCTGATATAGAATAAACAAATCATGTACAATGTCCTTTATAAAATTGCTTATATACTTCATGAAAAAAGTGTGAATGTTTATGTTGCAAAATGCTATTTGGCTATCTAGGCTAACCATTGTTGAGACTTCGACGATGCACCAAATATGCACTTGACCATTTTCTTATGCATCCTTATGAAGCTTCTCCCACTGCATTATTAGGCGATGACTCTTTATTCTACCTATCCAATTTGGTGATGCATAGAAATGTTCTCCAGATTGCCTTTCTGCAAGTGTTTTGGGGCATTCGGTACTGCAAGTTTAGGTGATCACTTGTACACTTCGTGTATCACTGAGTATACTTTGCGACATCAATCCTGAACACACTCTTGACCTGACCTGGAACCTTGGTTGTTACATAGTTAGGCGATCTCCCTGTGTATTTGACAGATCGCCAACGATGTCAGTGATACCACTTTTCATAGCATTTCAACACTTTTTCTCACTTTTCAAGATTCCACAAAGACTTTCCCTTTGGCACATTTTTAAGTCATTTCTTGTCATGGAATAAGCATATTTATTAGAAATTATTAGCACATGAAGGACAATACATCTTTGCGAATTAAGCACAAAAAGGAGTCCTAAATATGAAGTTAACAGATATTATGGTTATGAGTTTGGAAGATAAGGCAGAACTTGTGACCTATCAACTCAAGAGATGTGCACAAATTTGGTTTACTCAATGGAAACTAGGGAGGTAAAACAATGATCGCATCTAATGGGAGGAATTCAAAGCAACTTTCCTTAATCATTTCTTTCCTATTGAATTGAGAGAGCCAAAGTTAAAGGAGTTCATGAATCTCAAACAAGGCTCTATGAGTGTGAGGGAGTATGCTCTTAAGTTAAACAAGCTCTAAAAATATGGTCCTTACTTGGATATCGACTCTAGGGCAAGGATGAACAAGTTCAAGGTAGGGGTATTTGACTTGGTGAATGAAAAATGTCGCACTGCTATGCTTGTGGGTGATATGGACTTGTCTCAGCTTATTACTTATACCTAGTAACTTGCAGGGGAGAAACTTAGGAAGAAAAGGAGTGAGGACTCTAAGGGGGCTCGGTATGATGGTAGTTTTACAGGTGCTAAGGGTGGCCATTTCCAACAAGGTTACCAATTCCAAGTCCAAGCTAAGGATCCTCTAATGCTCAAAATCAAAAATTTGCTAATGATAGGTTGCCTAGCCCTAATGCTCAAGGTGGCTAGCCCTAAGGCTCATGTTGAGAATAGGGCATAAGGAGGCCAACAAAAGGTTCTCCATATCACAGTCGGCTTTATGCTCTTCAAGGGAGACAAGGTGAAACGCCCCAGAAATGTGCTTCAGAAATGCCCATAATCATAATTTTCATATATCTCAACATTTGTGCATGATATCAAAAATCTGACTTCATATTTGTGACCAGGGTAAAAATGATACGAGAAACAGATATAACCCCAATTTTAGAGCAACCGTAGCAAAATTGCATTTTCCAAAAAAATTCTTATCCATTGTAAATCTGCTCCCGAGGTGCGACATACTAGGGGCACGGAGAGGTGTATGTTGTTGCCAGTTTCACTTGGCTTAGGGCTTTGGGGTCTTGGGCCCACACCCTCCTATCCATAAAAACACCTATACTTAGTCATTTTTCAACCCTATATACTCAAGACACTCTCAAAACCCTCTCTAACACTTAGCCAAATATTTCATCCAAATTCAAGTGTCCCAAACACATTTTTGGATCACAAGATCTTCATTCAAGCTTCAAGTTATCATTCAAATATTCATTAATGAAATCCCCAAGTTTGAGGTATATGGATATCTACCATTGAATTCTTTCACCCATGGTGCCCAACCTTTCTTTTTATATAAATTGCACATTTTCAAGTTATATTACTTGTGGGTACTATTTATTATGGATTGTGACTATAAATTATGTTGTGATTTTGTGAATTGTTGATTAACTATGCATGTTTTAAGCTATGAAACTATGATTTATTACGAAATTTAATCAGGGGTTTCAATATATCTTGCATGAAGGTGTTACCAAATTTTGGTGGGTTGATTTACGTTAAGTTCTCTCACATGATTAGACTCTTGAATTTCATGATTTTGAACTAGTTTACATAACCGCCAAACGTTTGATAAAATGCCTTGGTAAGGGTTCTTGAGTTATTGATAATCTATTTCATGGCTTATGAGTCAAGTGACTTTATGATGATGAAAGGAATGTAGGTAAGTGTTGGATTCAATCACAATGTTGAGAGGGTGACATGTCTCAATCACCTTGTTGAGGGGGCGACATGCCTAAATCACATTGTTGAGAGTGTGACATGTCTCAATCACCTTCAAGGGGGTGACATGCCTTGGATTCCAAGTAATAGGTTGCTTGGTCTATGATAGATATATTTTCTTCCTACACATGTAATCTATATGTTAAAGCTATATATTTTAAAAGCATATTTACTTCAAGCATTGATCATGCATGCCATATTGTTATCACACTTGTCCATTGCTTATGCCTATGCATTTTGACTATGTTGTCAATCACTTTTAGTATTGCATCATACATACTTAGTATATTCAAACGTACTAACATATACTCTATGCCTACATGATGTTACCATGTAAGAACCAGAGTTCCTCATGATCATCCTCCACGTGCCTAGTTTTGACATCTTGAAGATTAGCTTTTGGTGAGTCCTTAAGTTCGAGGACACTTTCTTTGCACTCCTATTTTTGTTATCTCTATTTTTGTTGAACACTTAAGACTGTGAGGGTGAGCCCGGAAAGTGTCTTGGCCCCCCACCCAATCTATGCTAGAGGTGGTTTTGGTAGAATTGATGTAATTATGCTATGATCTTGACTCTTGAATATTTTTTGGTTAACAAAAACTTCCCTTAGTCCCTATATCCTTATTTAAATCTCTTGTTGTTTCTATTTTGTTTCTGTGACCAATGATGTATGATTGATATGCTAGGAGGCATTTTTGGGGTTCCTTCGGCTTCCCCATTCGTCGTGTCACGTCTAGGACCCAGGCTTGAGTCGTGAAAAACTTGTTATCAGAGCACTAGGTCCTTAATGGTCCTTAGAATCTAACACACAACGTCAATTAGAGTCTTATTCATGATTGTTAAGTGTACCACAACTATGAATGGAAGGCTATGAGGCATTTTAGGAAATGTTTCACTTCTTCATGGTCTATATCATGCCTTAGTTGTAAGGTAAGGCATGCTCCATCTAGTGAATGCCCTTTGCTATTCTAGATCATGTCGTTTCAAAGAGAAAGCTCAAGAAGGGATCATGCAACCGCGGGACAACCGACCTACCCCGCTCCTCAAGGTGGAGGGGCTGCCGAGTTGAGTTATGGCATGCCATAACTATATTGGCCTATGCAATGACCAACCAATTACACCAAGGGGCCCAAGCTACTCATACTCTCACTCTAGCCTCAAGAGTAAGAGACTTCACTAGAATGAATCCACTAGAGTTCCATGGGTCTAAGGTGGATGAGGATCCCCAAGAGTTCATCGATGAGGTGTACAAGGTACTGTCTATGATGGGGGTGAATTCATAGGAGAAGGAAGACCTAGCTGCCTATCAACTAAAGGGAGTGGCTCAAATTTGATTTGTGCAATGGAAGATGGAGAGGGGAAATCAAGATGTTATTCCTTGGAAGAGTTCAAGGCTGCCTTCCTCAACCATTTCTTTCTTATAGAGCTAAGAAAGGCCAAAATGATGAAATTTATGAACCTCAAGCAAGGTTCCATGGGTATGAGAGAGTATGCCCTCAAGTTCAACCAACTCTCCAAGTATGCCCCACAATTAGTTGTCGAGCTAAGGTTTAGGATGAACAAATTTGTGTCTAGTCTGTCTGACTTAGTTAAAAGGAGTGTCGAAATACCATGTTGGTAGGTAATATGGATTTGTCCTACCTCATGACTTATCTTGAACAACTTGTAGAGGGAAAACTTAAAAAGAGGAGAAGTGGTGAATCTAAGAGGGCTCAATTAGATGATGGCTTCCAAGGTCAAGAGTTCTCCAATGCTCCGAGCAAGAGGTTGCCTATTTATGAGGTGTTTAACCCTAGGTGTCAAAAGTTAAGGAGGAAACATGGAGGTCCATGCTTGAGGAAGACCAATGCTTATTATGGTTGTGGTGAAGAGGGTCACAAGATAGTTGATTGTCTTTATGCTAAAAAAGGGGTAAAGGTGGTCATGGTGGTGAAAGGGCACAAGAAGGCCAACACGAGAGTGCTCCACAACATAATTAGTTCTATGCTCTTCAAGGGATGAAAGGAGGAGATGAGATGCTTAATATTGTTACCGGTATGTTAAAGGCTTTTTATTTTTAGATGTGCATGCTTTTACAGGTCTGGGAGCCATTATTTCTATCATTATTCATTCTGTTGCTAGTAAGTTTCATGTGTGTCCCGAATTACTATGTGAACCAATTAGGAGTCTACCCTATTAGTGAGTCTATTGTTGCTAGAAAAGTCTATAGGGGTTGTCTCATGTCCTTCTTCCATAGAGTCTTGTCTTGTGATTTTGTTGAACTTGTCATAGTGGGTTTGGAGTTCTTGCGGTGGTTTGATTACATTCATATCATGCTTCTAATATTTGTAGAACCGGTAGGGTTGTGACATGATGGCTAAGGATAGATGACCTATTTGGTCAATTACAAGGGGCTAGTCATTTTTCTAAGATTTATATTCGGTCCGGTTTTTTGTCCAAAGTGAGGGTGAGGGAGGGTGATATCCCTAGATGTCTTTTTGGATTAGGAGTGAGCATTTTGAGTCGTGGTGGAGTTATTTTCTTGACTAATGCATCGGCTATGTTTATGGATCTCATGATTAGGGTTTTCACTTGTTATATGTGTGGTAGTTTTGTGGATGGTATATTGATTTATTTTCGGAATGAAGCAGGGCTTGTGAGTCTTTTTAGAATGATATTGCAAATCTTGAGGGATTAGAGGTTGTTTGTTAAATCTGATAAGTGGGAAATGAGGATAAGAAGAAGGTGGTTAAAGAAGTACACCAGTTGGCTAGGTTGGGAATGAGGATGGATGAAGGGGGGAACAATGGTGTAGTGGTTTTGATGGTTTTGAATCTTCTTTGTTGGAAGAGACCTAGTTAAAACAAGATCTTGCCTTCACCTTGCCAGAGCTAAATGTTTTGCTGGAAGATGGCGAAGTGGAGGTTTTCTCCCAAGGGGGAGATGGTGTCCTTAGGTACTAAGGTAGGCTATGTGTGTTTGTATTAAAGATTAGGTTCCTTGGAAGTCTTACCCTTGAAAGCCCTTTTCTATGATTTCAAGTCGTAAATTTCAGCCATCATGTCATTTGCATGCATTCATGTTTATGTAGACAAGTTATGGTGATTTTGACATTTGCGTTGAGGTTCTTGAAAATGATGTTTAAATGCTTTTGTCGCATCCATGTCGGGATGAAATCTCCATGATTACTTCTCTTACAAAAGTTTCTTTGACATTCTGGAACGAATGTTCCCAAGGGGGAGATATTGAAACTCCCGGGAAATGTGCTTTGGAAATGCCCATAATTGTAATTTCTATATATCTTAAAATTCGTGCCTAATATCAAGAATCCAACTCTATATTCGTGATTAGGAGGCAAAATTAAGTAGAAAAAGGGTATAACCCCGATTTTAGAGCAACCATAGCAAAATTTTATTTTCCAATCTTATCTAGTGTTGATCTGCGCCCGAACCGCGACACGCCAAGGGCGCAGAGATGTATATTTGGTTTCCAGTTTCACTGTTTTGGCCTAAGGCTTTGGGGTCTTCGGCCCATGCCCTCCTATGCATAAAACCACCTATACTTGGAAAATTTTTGACCCCATATTACTCAAGACACTTTCAAAACCCTCTCTAATACTTAGCCAAATATTTTATCAAAATTCAAGTATCCCAAACTCATTTTCAGATCTCAAGAACTTCATTCAATCTTCATGTTATCATTCAAATCTTCATCAAGGAAATCCCCATGTTTGAGTTATGTGGGTTTCAATCATTGGGTTCTTTCACCCATGATGTCCAACCTTCCTTTTTTTATATAAAGTGCATGGTTTCAAGTTGTATTACCTATGGGTACTATTTATTATGGATTATAACTATACATTATGTTGTGGTTTTATGAATTGGTGATTAATTATGCATGTTTTGAGCTATGAAACTATGATCTATTATGATATTTGATGAGGAGTTTCAATGTATCTTGCATAAGGGTATTACCAAGTATTGGTGGTTTGATTTACGTTGAGTTTTCCCACATGATTTAATTCTTGAATTGCATGATTTCGAACTAGCACTATATACCTACCAAGTGTTTAATAAAATGCCTTGTTAAGAATTCTTGGGTTGTCCCATGTCCTTCTTCTATAAAGTCTTGTCTTATGATTTTCTTGAACTTGGCATGGTGGGTTTGGTGTTCTTGCGGTGGTCTGATTACATTCAAATCATGCTTCTAGTATTTGTAGAACCGGTAGGGTTGTGACATGATGGCTAAGGAAAGATGACCTATTTGGTCAATCACAAGGGGCTAGTCATTTTTCTAAGATTTATATTCGGTCCGATTTTTTGTCCAAAGTGAGGGTGAGGGAGGGTGATATCCCTAGATGTCTTTTTGGATTAGGAGTGAGCATTTTGAGTCGTGGTGGAGTGATTTTTTTGACTAATGCATCGGCTATGTTTATGGATCTCATGATTAGGGTTTTCACTTGTTATGTGTGTGGTAGTTTTGTGGATGGTATAGTGATTTATTTTCGGAATGAAGAAGGGCTTGTGAGTCTTTTTAGAATGATATCGCAAATCTTGAGGGATTAGAGGTTGTTTGTTAAATATGAGAAGTGGGAAATGAGGATAAGAAGAAGGTGGTTAGAGAAGTACACCAGCTGGCTAGGTTGGGAATGAGGATGGATGAAGGGGGGAACAGTGGTGTAGTGGTTTTGATGGTTTCGAATCTTCTTTGTTGGAAGAGACCTAGTTAAAACAAGATCTTACCTCCGCCTTGGTAGATCTGAATGTTTTGGTGGAAGATGGCGAAGTGGAGGTTTCCTCCCAAGGGGGAGATGGTGTCCTTAGGTACTAAGGTAGGCTATGTGTGTTTGTATTAATGATTGGGTTCCTTGAAAGTCTTACCCATAAAGGGTGTAGTCTAATTTGGCAAAAAGCATAAATTCAGTCCAAGATTTATGGGTCCTTTTAAAGCGTTGAGGATGACTTAGTAAGGTAGCCTATAAGTGGGAGTTGACCAATGATACAAACATGGTTCATCCGGTTCTTCATGTATCTATGTTGAGGATATATGTTGGTGATCCAAGTGCTATAAAACTCTTTGAGGTTGTGGGTGTTGTGGAGGATACGTTGACTATGGGGAGCTCCTAGTGGAGATGTTCTTTGGACATGTGAGAAGGTTGAGGAACAAAGGTGTAGCATCCGTCGAGGTTCTTTGGAGATGTCAATGAGTTGAAAGTGCCATTTGTGGAGCCGGAGCGAGCATGAAGAAGTGATATCCATACCTCTTTCATTCGATTCAATCTTAAGATAGCAAAACCAAGCCCTTTTCTATGATTTCAAGTCCTAAATTTCAGCCATCATGTCATTTTCATGCATTCATGTTTATGTAGACAAGTTATGGTGATTTTGATATTCACGTTGAGGTTCTTGAAAATGATGTTTAAATGCTTTTGTCGCATCCATGTCGGGATGAAATCTCCATGATTACTTCTCTTACAAAAGTTTCTTTGACATTCAGGAACGGATGTTCCCAAGGGGGAGATATTGAAACTCCCGGGAAATGTACTTTGGAAATGCCCATAATTGTAATTTCTATATATCTTAAAATTTGTGTGTGCTATCAAGAATCCAACTTTATATTCGTGACTAGGAGGCAAAATTAAGTTGGAAAAGTGTATAACCTCGATTTTAGAGCAACCATAGCAAAATTTTATTTTCCAATCTTATCCAGTGTTGATCTGCAACCGAACCGCGACACGCCAAGGGTGCAGAGATGTATATTTGGTTGCCAGTTTCACTATTTCGGCCTAAGGCTTTGGGGTCTTCGGCCCAAGGCTTTGAGGTCTTCGGTCCAAGGCTTGGGGTTTTCGGCCTATGCCCTCCTATGCATAAAACCACCTATACTTGGAAATTTTTCGACCCCATATCACTCAAGACACTTTCAAAACCCTCTCTAATACTTAGCCAAATATTTTATCCAAATTCAAGTATTCCAAATTTTCAGATCTCAAGAACTTCATTCAATCTTCAAGTTCTCATTCAAATCTTCATCAAGGAAATCCCCATGTTTGAGTTATGTGGGTTTTAATCATTGGGTTCTTTCACCCATGGTGTCCAACCTTTCTTTTTTATATAAAGTGAATGGTTTCAGGTTGTATTACTTATGGGTACTATTTATTATGGATTATGACTATACACTATGTTGCGATTTTATGAATTGGTGATTAATTATGCATGTTTTGATCTATGAAACTATGATCTATTATGATATTTGATGAGGAGTTTCAATATATCTTGCATGAGGGTATTACCAAGTGTTGG
>JAOTQR010040211.1:0-15419 GCA_025774065.1 Solanum ossicruentum | reverse complement strand
CATATATATACATATACATACATATATATACATATATATACATATACATACATATATATACATATATATACATATATATACATATATATACATATATATACATACATATATATATATATACACACACACATGCACACACACACACACTCTCTTTTCATCTGCATACATATACATTTCTTTTCATCATCATCATCATTTCATCATTTCATCATTATCTCATCATCATTTCATCATCATATGGTCATTCAACTCATAAGAAATACATTGGACCTTCAACTCCTCAAAAATCCATAACAAGACATTTTATCAAACACTTTGAGAGTGTATAATGCTAGTGTAAAATCATGCAATTCAATAGTGAAATCATGCTAGAAAAATTAGAGTAAAGCCATAAATGGATACCTGGTAACACCCTCAAACAATAAACATCAAGACCTTTCATCAATTCTAACAATAGACCTTAGATTCATAGCTCCAAACATAGTAAAACAGTAATAATTTCATAATCCTCGACATAGTGTGCAGTGATTTTTAAATCATGCAATTTTGAGTAAAAATAGCTTGGTTATCATGGTTGAAAGAAACCCATGAAAGAAACACACATACCTTAGCTTTGGACATGAACTTGATGAAGATTGGAGATGGAGACTTGAAGGTTGTGCGGAAATCCTTAGATCCGGAGAGGGTTTTGAGAATAAGGTTTAGGAGTAAAATATTGGCTAAGTGTTGAATGAATATTGGAGAATGTTTAGAATAATACGAGGGTGAAAAATGGTTAAGTATAGGCATTTTCACATTTGGGACTACTTAGGCCCACAACATAAAAGTCTTGGACCAAAGCCAAAAACTGACCAAATTTTACACTAGTTCACACCCTTTGAGCGTCACGCCAGGGGCGTGAAAATCTCATTGGAAATCATATTTTGGAAAATTGAAAATGCTAATCGTCTGCTTTTAAATCGGAGTTAGACCTATTTTCCACTGAAAATGACCACCTAAACAAGAGTATGAGGTCAAATTTTTGATATTGTGCATGAATTTTGAGATATATAGAAACGACGATTATGGGTACTCTCGAGGAACATTTTCGGGCACTTTTGGGATCATTTCAAAGTACTATTTAAATATTCCTTGGGATTCTGACCTAGCTCCGAGAGGATCTTGGTAGATAACCATTGTCCTATAACTATGTTGCTACCATAGATTTCTGAATTAGCTAATGCATTCATATAGCTCTTGTTACATCATTGACCAAAAAGGGTGGTGTTCCCGTGCAACACATATTAGTTTAATATCGAAATGGGTGATGTTCCTGTAAGGTTATTATCATAAGTTAATCAAAATGGGTGGTGTTCCCTGAAGTTTTTTGTGAAGCACTTTCCAAAGTGGAGGAGTTCCATAAGGTGAGTGTTTGGTTTATCCGAGCAAAGTATACCACTCCTAGTCTGGTGTGGAACGATCATCGAAATTCCAAGTGGTAGCTCGTTTAGTCTTATATGTCTTTCCCGACCCACACCTAGGGACTAGATATGAAATAGTGAATGAGAAGTCTGAAGACAACCTAAACATGCCTCTTGATCATAACATACACACATCCTTGGTTGTGGAAGTAAAATAGACATAAAATAAGGATCATTTGATAAAAAAAGGGAAGTGGGACTAAGGGAAGTCTTTGATATCCATAAGAGCATAAAAGAATCAAGCTCATAGCATAAGTACATCATAGTGTCTAACAACACCTCTAGCTTAGAATGGAGTCGGGGACAAGACACTTCCAGGGCTCACCCTTATAATAGTAAGTATTCAACATAAGAAGGAGTCTCACCAGAACATCAAATAAGTAGATATTGTTCTCCGAACTAAGACTCACCAAAGCTTTCTCCGAGAATCGAACTAGCCATGTGGAGGAGGATTTTAAAAAGGAGCTTTGGTTCCTACATTGTGATATCATGTAGTTATAGAGTATGCATTAGTACATAGAAATGTACTAAGTATGTAGGATGCACTGCAACAGAGACATAAGCCAATATATTGAAAATGCATAATCATAAGCAATGGATATATATTCTCAAAATGGCATGCATGATCAATGCTTGTAATAAAACATGCTAGTAAAACAGTCAACTTGCATAGTACGTAATACATAAGAGACCTTAACCAAAATAGAGCAAGCGAGCTACTACTTGGAATCCAAGGCATGTCATCCTCTTGATAAGGTGATTGAGGCATGTCAGGGTGATCGAGGCATGTCACCCCCTCGACAAGGTGTGGTCTGCTTGCCATAGTAGCCATACAATGAATAATCTAAGGCATGTTAGCTCATTATCAAGGTGATTGAGGCATGTCACCCCATCAGCAAGGTGTGGTATAATTAGATGGATCAACTAGAAAGCCATAAGAGAGATCATGGATAATCCTATGGTGGCACATAATATAAAGACTAAAACTTTATATAAGGATTCCCTGAGTCGAGCCCCAATCTTAAGACTCAATCTGCACTAAGTCTAATCCCACGGAATACATAAAACAACCATACTTTAGTCATAACATGAATAACTTGTAAGAGACATGATAACATGACTTGAGTAGCTCATAAACAAGTTTGACCTCTAATAGTGATCCTAAAATGAACATCAAAATAGATGACAATCATACATGATACCTTGCTTTAATATGAATGGCTCACAAGAGGTAAAAATCTTTAAAATAGGGCTTAACTTGATACTTGTAACATTATAGATACTTTCCATGAATTCAATACATACTTGAAAGACCTTAATCATCATATAGTCACTTTTCATGTAAATCGTGTAATAGATCATCAATAACTTGAGAATTCTTATCATGTCATTTTATCGAACACATGGTGGGTTCATAATACTTGTTCATAATCATCCAATTCAAGAGTGAAATAATATGAGTAAACTCAATACGAATCAATCCACCAGCAAGTAGTAAAACCCTCATGTAGGTTACCTTGAAATCCATCATCAAAACTCATAATAGATCATAGTTTCATCACTCAAAATATGCATAGTCTCAATAGATAAAAATCAACTCATATTGTAAGCTTAAAATAAATATTCATGCATAGTGAATAATACTTTGATAAAACCCAAACATAATTCATGCTCATATTTATAATAAGAGATACACATAGTTAATACAACTTGATATTATGCAATTTTCATACAAAAGAGGATTGGACTCCATGGATGAAAGGACCCAATCGATGAAATCCACATAACTTAAGATTGGATTTTCTTGAGATGAGCTTGAAGTAAACTTGAGGCTTTGATTGAATCCTTGAGTCCCAAAATTGATTTGAAATCCTTAGATTTAAATGAGAGAATTGAAAGAGACTTGGAGAGGTTTAAGAGTGGTTTTTGTAAACTATAGAGTTGGAGAATAGATAAGTATGGGTGATTTCGCGTTTAAGTAGGCATGGAGTTATGGCCCCAATGCCCTTGGGCTAATTAAGAAAAGTAAGGAGGATATTACACTCGTCCATATCCAATCCGTGATGCATACCCATTGCGAAAGTAGTTTTGTGTTGATCCATGTGCAGTCCGCATCGCGGCTTAGTATTAGATGCACAACGTAAATAAAAAATTAGAAAAAATTATTTTTTGCTATGGGTCTTCTAAAATCTAGGTTATACCCATTCCCCACTCAATTTGGCTTTCTAATCAAGAATCTGAAGTCGCACTTTGATATCACGTACAAATTTTGAGATCTATGGAAATTATAATTATGGGGCTTGCCAAAGCACATATAGGGAATTTCAATTTCTCCCCCTTGGGAAAATTTATTTGCAAATGTCAAAGAAAGATGTGTAAGAGAAGTAATCATGAAGATTTCAGCCCAACACGAATGCAACAAATGCATTTAAATATCATTTTCTGAAAATCTCAACACGAAGGTCAAAAATCACAATAAACTTGTTGCCATGAACATGAATGCTTGCAAAATGATGTGAGGGATAAAACTTAGGACTTGAAATCATGGATGAGATTGAATTTCTTATCTTAGCCCTGATATATTGAAAGAGGTACGGATATAGCTTCTTCATGTCTGCCTTGGCTTCCCAAGTGACACTTCCAAGTTGTTGATTCTTCTAAAGGACCTTGATGGATGCTACATCTTTGTTCCTCAACCTTTTCCTTTATAATCCTCATTTTCTGCATAGCATCCATTGCGAAGGCCCTTCTTATTAAAACCATCCCATCAATATATCTCCCAAAAATTGCTAGACATGTTTATGGAGTTGGGGTGAATAGAGTAGGATAAATTATGGATCTCATTCAAAATCAACTTGAAACGCCCCAAAAATTTCCCAAGAATGTGCTTCGAAAATGCCCATAATAATAATTTCTGTTTATCTCAAAATTCATGCATGATATCAAAAATTTGACTTCATATTCTTGATCAAGGGGCAAAATTGAGTAGGGAATGAATATAACCCCAATTTCACAGCACCTGTAGGAAAAAATTGATTTTTGCAAAATTTCGGGGACAGAAGTTGTGCACGATATCTCCGCGAGTGTTATCACTTCCATATTTTTCTTGTTTCGGCCTATGGCATAAGGGTCTTGGCCCTATGCCCACCTATGCATAAAAACACCTATACTTAGCCATTTTTCAACTCTATATCACTCAAAATACTCTCAAAACCCTCTTTAACACTTAACTATATATTTCATCCATATTCATGTGTCTCAAGCATAATTCTGGACCTCAAGAACTCTATTCAAACTCCAGGTCTTGTTTAAGCATAGATCAAGGAGAATCCAAACTCAACGTATGTTTCTTTCAACCATAGGGTCCTTTCACCCATGGTGTCCAATCTTGCTATCGTACGAAAATTGCATGTGTTCAAGTTGTATTATCTATGGGTAATTGTTATTATGAATTATGAGTATAAATCATGTTGGGGTTTTATGAATTGTTCATTGATTAGACATACCTATCTATTTCAAGCTTGTACTATGAATGGGTTTTGCTTATTGAGACTGTGCATGCTTTAAGCTATGAAACTATGATCTATTATGAGACCCGATGATGGATTTCAAGGTATCTAACATGAGGGTTTTGTAATATGTTGGTGGGTTGATTTTCATTGAGTGTTCTCATATAATTTCACTCTCAAATTGCATGATTTTGATCAAGTATTACATACCCACCAAGTGTTTGATAAAATATCAAGTCAAAAATTCTCAAGTTAATTACATGTTTTATAAGTCAAGTGGCTTCATGATGAATATGGGCTATCAAGTTTGTTATGAATTCATAAAATGATCTATGATTATGAAAGTATGAAGTTAAGCCTCATTTCCAGATTGTACCACTTGTGAGCCTTTGTGGGTAATGCAACGGCAATGCTTTATGGTGATCTATTCACATGTTTCAAGTTAGGCTCACCATAATAGGTCAAGTATGTTTAAGAGCTACTCATGTCATGATTCGATGATTATTACAAGTTACTAAAGTATAATTATTATAAGTATTCTATGGGATTAAACTTAACACAAATGGATAGAGGGTTTGCTCTCTTTTGTTGAACTATGTGCCAACATAGGATTATGTTATACACTTGCTATATTAGTGGATCCATTTAGTGCACATTTTCTTGAAATTCTTCACAAACTGGCATGGGCTCCTATAAGGTGAAGTTTCTCGTAAATCCTTTCTGAAATGGGACGACCTCCAGTAAGGAAGGTTACTTCTCCGAAAAGGGATGGGCTCCTATAAGGTGAAGTATGTTTTACCTTGGTAAGTAGACCATATGTTTGCTAGTAAGGGGTAATCATCGGGATTCCAAGTTCTACCTTGCTTGGTCATATTCTATGTCAGTTGAGGTGTCTTCCTACACATGTACTATGTTCTATGCAAGTTTAAAGATTTACAAGCATTTTTACTTGAAGCATTAATCATGCATGCCATATTGAGATTTTGCTTATGTATTGCCTAGTACTATGCATTTTAACTATATTGGCTCATGTCTCCTTGCATTTCATCCTACATACTAAGTACATTCAGACATACTAAGGCATATTTTATGCCTACATGATGTTACCATGTAGGAACCAAATCTCCTTACAATCATCGTCCATGTTGCTAGTTTTGGCATCTTAAATATGAGCTTTTGGTGAATCCTCAATTTTGGGGACAATAGGTATGCTACTCTTGCTTAGGTTTCTCTTTATGTTAGAGACTTGATACTATAAGGCAGAGCTCAAAAAGTGTCTTGGCCCTGCCCCAATCTATGCTAGAGGTGTTGTTGGAATAATTGATGTAATTATGCTATGATCTTGACTCTTGAATGTTTTATGATTATTAAGACTTCCCTTAGTCCCAGTTCCCTTCTTTATATCTCTTGTTATTGTTGTTTTGCTTCCGTGACCAAAGATGTGTGATTGATATACTAAGAGGCTTGTTTAGGGTTCATTCAGGTTTCCCATTCGTCGTGTCATGTCTAGGCCCTAGGCATGGGTCATAAAAAACTTGGTATTATATCACTAGGTTGTTAATGGTCCTCGGTATCCAACACACTTCGTCCATTAGTGTCGTTCATGGTTGTAAAGTGTACCACAACTATGACTAAGAGGCTATGACACGTTTTAGGAAATGTTTCCCTTCTTTATGATCTATGTCATGCTTTAGAAGTAAAGTAATGATTTTCCTCGAACTAATGTTCATTGCTATTCTATATCATTCTGATTCCAATGGGAAAAAAAGCCCATACTCCCGAGGAGAAACCAACCCCTCCTACTTTTCAAGCTCCTCAAGATGAGGGAGTGGCCCATGAAGATTTTTGGGATGCAATTACCATGTCAGCGCATGACATGACTAATCAAATCAACCAAGGGGCCCAAGCCCCTCATGTTCCTACTCCGTCCTTAAGGGTGAGGGATTTTACAAGGATGAATCCACCAAAGTTCTATGGGTTCGAGGGAGATGCAAATCCTCAAGAATTCATTGATGAGTTGTATAAGGTGTTGTCCATTATGGGTGTGAATTTGGAGGAAAAAACGAAGTTGGCGACCTACCAACACAAAGGATGGCTCAAATATGGTACACTCAATGGAAGATGGTGAAGGCGAATGGTGATGCCATCCCTTAGGAGGAATCTAAGCAACATTTTTAATTGGTTCTTTCCTATTGATCTAATAGAGATGAAGATGATGGAATTTATGAGTTTAAAGCAAGGATCTATGAGTGTGAGGTAGTATGCCCTCAAGTTCAACCAACCCTCCAAGTATGTCCCACAATTGGTTACCGAGCCAAGGTCAAGGATGAATAAACTTGTGTCAGGTATATCTGACTTGGTTAATAAGGAGTGACAAACCACCATGTTAGTGGGTGATATTGATTTGTCCTGCCACATGACATATGATGAAGAATTGGAGGGGGAAAAGCTTAGAAAGAGAAGGGTTGGTGAGCCCAAGAGGGCTCGATTTGAAGGTGGGTTCTATGGTTCAAAGGGTGGCCTGTTTGCTCAAGACCATAAGTTTCAAGGCCAAGGGTCATCTTATGCTTCCATCAAGAGGGTTGCCAGTGATAGAGTGTCGATCAAAGATTCTAAGGAGTTATTTAAGGAATGGTAAAGCCTAGATGTCCCATGTGTGAAAAGAATCATAGTGGTCCTTGTTTGAGAAATTCAAATACTTCTTTTGGTTGTGGTGAAGTTGGCCACAAGGTTATTGATTGTCCTCATGCTCAACCCAAAGGTGGAAATGGTCGTCCACAAGAGCAAGGTACAAATGTGGGTCAAAGGTGGAGAGTAGGGCAACAAGGGTGTGCCCCAAGGAATAATAGATTCTATGATCTTCAAGGGAGACAAGGCATGAATGAGGCGCCATTGTTGCAAGAAGATTCTATAGATATTATCGCTTGTTCTTTTTGCATAAAATCTTGCCTTGTGATTTTGTTGAATTAGATATGGTGGATTTTAATGTCATTCTTGGGTTGGATTAGTTACACGCACATTATGCTTCTATTGATTGTAGAACCTGTAGGGTCATATTTGAATTCCCTAATGAGCCCGTCCTTGAGTCGAAAAGTTGTGATGTAGTGGTCAAGGGTAGATTCATTTCTTGTCTTAAAGCCAAGAAGTTGAATTTTAAGGAGTATCTCTATCATCTTGTGAGGGTTAGCGATGTTGAGTCCAAAGCCCTTCCTATAGAGTTGGTTTTGGTGGTTATTGAATTTCTAGATGTCTTTCCTAATAAGCTCCCCTGTGTTCCTCTAGAAAGGGAAATAGACTTTGGTGTAGACCTTCTTCATGATACCCAACCCATTTCTATTCTCCCTTACCGTATGGCCCCAACGGAGTTGAAGAAGTTGATGGACCAATTGAAATATTTGATGGAGAAGGGACTTATAAGGCCCGGTAAGTCACCTTGGGGTGCACCAGTGTTATTTGTGAAGAAGACGGATGGTACTCATAGAATGTGCATTGATTACCGACAACTTAAGAGAGTCACCTTAAAAAATAAGTACCCTCTACAAAGGATTGATGACATTTTGGATCAACTTCAAGGGGCTATTCACTTCTCTAAGATTGATCTTCCAACCGGGTATCACCAAGTGAAAGTCTAGGAGTGTGACATTCCTAAGACGACTTTCCGGACTAGGTATGGGCACTTTGAGTTTAGGTTCATATTTTTTGGATTGACTAATTCACTGACTATATTTATGGATCTTATGAATAGGGTCTCCAAACCGTACCTTGAGTTGTTTGTGGTGGTTTTGTTGATGATATCTTGATCTATTCCTATAGTGAGTAGAAAAATGTGGATAACTTGAGAGTGGTGTTGCAAATCATGAGGGAGGAGAGGTTGTATGTGAAATATGAGAAATGTGACTTTTGGTTGAAAGAAGTTGCATTCTTTGGACATGTGGTATTGGGTTGTGGTATTAAGGTGGATCTTAAGAAGATGGAGGTGATTCGAAATTAGCCTAGACTTTTGACTTCGTAGGACATCAGGAGTTTTTTGGTGGGTTATTATAGAAGGTTTATAAATGGTTTCTCTTGTACTGCTTCTCCTATATCTAAGTTGACCCAAAAGAAGGCGAACGTTTTGTGGACCAATGAGTGTGAAAAGTGTTTTCAAACATTGAAAGATAAGCTTGTCTTCGCTCCTATCTTGTGGTTACTAGAAGGGTTGTATAGATTTGTTGTATATTATGTTGCCTCAGAAACCGATTCAGGGTGTGTTTTGATGTAAAATGGCATGGTGATAGCGTATGCCTCTAGACAACTTACAGTGCATGAGAAAAATTATCCCACCCATGATATTGAATTGGCGGCCATTGTATTTGCTATGACAATTTTGCGTCATTGCTTATATGGTGTTTAGGTTGATGTGTTTACTGATCAAAAGAGTCTCTAATATGTATTCACCCCATAATATCATAAATTATGACAAAGATGGTGGTTAGAGCTCCTTAAAGATTATGATATGAGTGTGTATTATCTCCCTGGCAAACATAATGTTTTGGTTGATACTCTAACTAAGGTGTATATGGATAGTCAAGCTCATGTTGATGATGGTGACAAAGAGGTGGATAGAGAGGTTAATTAGTTGGCTAGATTGGGTGTTAAGTTAGATGAACTTGATAATAGTGGTGTAGCGGTTATTGATGGTTCTATGTCTTTATTTATTGACGAGGTTAAGGTAAAATAAGATCTTAACCCCGCATTGTTAGAGTTGGAGGTCTTGGTGAAGAATGCTAAAGTGGAGATTTTCTTCCAGGGGGAGATAGTACCCTATGGTACCAAGGTGGATTGTGTGTGCCTAGTGTCAGTGACTTGAGAATGAAGATTTTAGATGAGGTGCATAATTCTTCCTATTCTCTTCACCTCGTTCTACAAAGATGCATAGAGATTTGAGTGAAGTGTATTGGTGGGGTGGTATGAAGAGAGACATTGCCAAGTTCATATCCGGATTTCACTACTGCCAATAAGTGAAAGCCGAACAACAAAGGTTGGGTGGCCTAGCCCCTGATATAAAGATTCCTACTTGAAAGTGGGAAGAAATCAACATGGGTTTTATGGTTGGGTTGCGTAAGACTAGAAAGCATTTTGATTCTATTTGGGTTATGGTTGATAGAATGGCAAAGTTGGCTCATTTCCTACCGGTCAAAACTATTTATGGTGCCGAAGATTATGCCAAATCATACATTCATAAGTTGGTTAGATTGAATGGGTTACCTTTGTCTATAATTTTGGATTATGGTGCTCAATTCACTTCTCACTTTTTGAGGACTTTCCAAAGAGGTCTTGGTACCAAGGTTAAGCTTAGCACGACCTTTCACCCTAAAATGGATGGTCAAGCCAAAAGAACTATCCAAACTCATTAGGATATGGAAAGAGCTTGGGTTTAGGAGTTTTAGGGTAGTTAGGATGAACATCTTCCACTCATTGAATTTGCTTACAACAATAGCTACCACTTAAGCATTTGTATGACCCCTTTGAAGCACTTTATTGTAGGTGTTGTAGATCACCGGTTGGGTGGTTCAAAGTGGGGGAGATGGCCTTTTTAGGTTTGGATTTGTTCATGGAAGTCTTGGAGAAGGTGAGGCTACTAAGGGAAAGATTGCAAACAGTCCAAAGTAGAGAAAAGTAATATTCCAATGTGAGAAGGAGAGATCTTGAATTTAAGGTTGGTGATTGGGTTTACTTGAATGTATCACCCATGAAGGGTGTAATCTGACTTTGCAAGAAGGTTAGATTGAGCCCAAGATTTGTGGGTCCTTATAGAGTGTTGAGGAGGATTGGTAATGTAGCCTTTGAGGTGGAGTTTCCCATTGATATGAATATGGTTCATCCGGTCTTCCATGTATCCATGTTGAGAAAGTGTATGGGTAACCCAAGTGCTCTTGTACCTTTGTATGTTATAGGTGTGGTAGAAGATAATTTGACTTATGAGGAGGTTCTGGTGGAAATTTTTGATAGACAAGTGAAGAGGTTGAGAAACAAGGATGTAGCTTATGTCAATGTACTTCGGAGAAACCAACAAGTTGAAAGTGCCACATAGGAGGCCGACGAGGATATGAGAAAGAGATATCCCTGTCTCTTCCACTCTATTGACACATAAGGTACTAATTTAAATCCCCTATATGATTTCAAGCCTTAAGTTTTAGCCCTTATGTCATTTTGCATGCATCCATGTTTATGTTGACAAGTTTATGGTGATTTTTGACACTCATGTTGAGATTCTTGAAAATGATGTTTAAATGATTTTGTTGTATTCATGTTGTGCACATTTCTTAATGAATAATTCTCTTATGTATGTTTCTTCAACATTCGGGGTTGAATGTTCCCAAGGGGGAGGTATTGAAATACCCCAAAAATGACCCAATAATGCGCTTCGAAAATTCCTATAATTGTAATTTCCATATATCTCAAAATCTATGACCAGTATCAAAAATCCGACTTCATATCTTTATCAGGGGAAAAATTGAGTAGGAAGTAGGTAGAACACTAATTTTAGAGAACCCATAGCAAAAAATTGATGTTGCAAAATTTTCAGGGACAGAAGCTATTCGTATGGCTCCCTGACGCGGACCTCTCACAGAGCAGTGTTATTACTTCCTTATTTTTTCTATTTTGGAAAAAAGCATTAGTGTCTTGGCTCCATTCACACCTATGCGTAACAACACCTATACTAAGCCATTTTTTAACTATATATCACTCAAAACACTCTCAAAACCCTTTCTAACACTTAACCAAACATTTCATCCAATTTCAAGTGTCTTAAGCATAATTACGGACCTCATGAACTCCATTCAAGCTCTAGGTCTAATTCAAGTTTAGGTCAAGGAAAACCCAAACTCAAGGTATGTGGGTTTCAACCATGGGTCCTTTCACCCATGGTGTCCAATCTTCCTATCATATGAAATTGCATGTTTTCAAGTTGTATTATCTAAAGCTAACTCTTATTATGGATTATGAGTATAACTCTTATTGGGGTTTTATGAAATGTTTATTGACTATGCATAACTATCTATTTCAAGCTTGTTAATGAATGGGTTTTGTCAAATAGATAATGCATGTTTTGAGCTATGAAACTATGCTTTATTATGTGATTCGATGACAGATTTCAAGTATCTAACATAAGAGTTTTGCAATATGCTGGTGGGTTGATTTGCATTGAGTTTTCTCAATTGATTGCACTCTTGAATTGCATGATTTTGAACAAGTATTACATACCCACCAAGTGTCTCATAAAATGTCAAGTCAAGAATTCTTAAGTTAATTACATGTTTTACAAGTCAAGCAACTTCATGATGAATATGGGTTATCAAGTATGTTATAAATTCATAAAATTACTTATGATCATGCAAGTATGAAGTTAAACCCTATTTTCAAGATTTGTCCGCTTGTGAACCTTTGATGTTAATGTAAGGGTATGTTTAAGAGCTACTCATATAAAGATTCTACGTTTATTGCAAGTCATTAAAGTATGATTATTATAAGTAGTTTGTGGGATTAGACTTAGCACCGATAGACAGAGTTTTTTCTCTCTTTTCTTGAACTATGTGCCAACATATGATTCTGTTATACCCTTACTATACTAGTAGATACATTTAATGCACCTTCTCTTGAAATTCTTCTTAAAATGGGACGGGCTCCCATAAGGTGATGTTTCTCATGAAATCCTTTCCAAAACGGGATGGGCTCCCATAAGGAAGGTAACTTCTCCAAAATGAGACAGGCTCCCATAAAGTGAGGTACGGTTTATCCTGGCAAGCAGGCCACCTCTTTACTGGTGAGGGGTGATCATCGGGATTCCAAATTGTAGCTCACCTAGTCATATTCTATGTCGGTTAAGGTCTCTTCCCGTACATGTATTATGTTCTATGCAAGTTGAATGATTTACATACATGTTTTACTTCAACCATTGATCATATATGCCATATTGAGATTTTTCTTATTTGTTGCCTAGTACTAAGCATTTTGACTGTATTGGCTCATGTCTTGTTGCATTGCATCCTACATACATAGTATCTTCAAAAGTACTAATGCATATTCTATGCCTACATGATACTTCCATACAGGAACCAGAGCTCCTTATGATCATCCTCTAGGTGGCTAGTTTTGGCATCTTGAAGAAAAACTTTTGGTGAGTCCTCAAGTTCGAGGACACTAACTATGCTACTCTTGCTTTGGTTATTTCTTTGTGTTGGACATTTAATACTATGAGGGTGAGCCCGGAAAGTGTCTTCACCCCTGCCAATCTATGCTAGAGGTGTTTTTTGAATAATTGATGTAATTATGCTATGAACTTGACTCTTGAATGTTTTATGATTATCCAAGATTTCCCTTAGTTTTGATTCCCTTCTTTATGTCTCTTGTTATTGATGTTTTGTTTCCACTACCAAGGATGTGTGATTGATATGCAAAGAGCCTTGTTTGGGGTTCCTTTGGGTTCCTCATTCACCATGACACGTCTAGGCTCTAGGCTTGGATCATGACACAACTCCCTTAAGTCATCAACATTAGGCACACACAATCAACCTTGGTACCTAAGGGCACCATCTCCCCCTTGGGAGTAAACCTCTAATTTGAAATCCTTCACCAAAGCCTTCAAATCTAGCAAGGCAGGGTGAAGATCTTGTTTTTCCTTTACCTCCTCAATCAAAGAAGATTTAGAACCATCATAAACTATTACACCACCCTTTTCAACTTTACTCAACCTAACTCACAATCTAGCCAACCAGTGAACTTCTCTAGCCACCATTTTGCCACCATCATCAATATGAGCTAGACTACCCATGGACACTCTACTTAGAGAATCAACGACAACATTAGCTTTTCTAGGATGGTAATGCACACTCATATCATAATCTTTAAGGAGCTCTAACTACCTTCTTTTTCTCAAGTTAAGATCTTTTTGGTGAACAAATATTGGAGACTCTTATGGTCGGTAAACACAACCCCATACAAATGGTGATGCTAAAATTTTCAAATCAAAACACCATAACTTCCAATTCAAGATCATGGGTGGGATAATTTTTCTTATGCACCTTAAGTTGCCTAGAGGCATATGCTATTACCTTATCATTTCACATTAAAACAAAACCTAAACCGACCCTTGAGGTATTAGAATATAACACAAACGCTTTCAACCCTTCTGATAGAGCCAAGATAGTAGTGGAGAGAAACTTATCTTTCAAAGTTTGGAAACTCCTTTCACATTCCTCGGTCCACACGAACATTGCCTTCCTTTGGGTCAACTTTGTCGTAGGAGAATCAATAGAAGAAAAGGTATTCAAAGATCTCTGGTATTAACCCGCTAAACCCAAGAAACTCCTAATATCTGACGAAGTCAAGGGTCTAGGTCAATTTCTTATCATCTTTGTCTTCGTAGGATCCACCTTAATGTCATCACCCGATATCACGTGCCCTAGAAAAGCAACCTCTTTCAATGAAAATCCACATTTTTCATCCTCTCTCAAGATTTGCAGCGCCACCCTCAAGTGATTCACATGGTCTTCCTCTCTCCATGAATAAATCAATATATCATCAATAAGGACCACCATAAACATGTTAAGATAAGGTTAGTTACCATATTCATGAGATTTCGATGCATTGGTCAACCCAAAGGACATAACCACAAACTCAAAGTGCCTATACCTAGTCCAAAAAGTCATCTTGGGAATATCACACTCTGCCACCTTCACTTGGTATGTATCAAGACCGAAGATCAATCTTAGAAAAATGACTAGTCCTTTGTAGTTGATCAAAAAGATCATCAATCCTTGGTAGAGGATACTTGTTCTTTATGGTAACCCTATTACATTGCTGGTAATCAATGCACATTCTAAGAGAACCATTTTTTTCCTTCACAAATAACACTAGTGCACCCGAAGTGACTTACTAGGCCTTATGAAACCCTTCTCCAACAAATCCCTTAATAGATCCTTCAACTCCTTCAATTCCCTGGGGCAATACAGTAAGGGGGAATGAAAATGGATTGAGTATCGGGAAGGAGGCCTATAACAAAGTTTATTTCCCTTTCGAGAGGAACACCATGCAGCTCATCAGGAAAGACATCAAGAAACTCATTGACCACTAGAACCGAACCAATAGGAAGGACTTCAGACTCAACATCCCTAACCCTCACAAGATGATAAAGGCATCCTTAGAAATTAACCTTTGGGCTTTAATACAAGAAATGAATCTACCCTTGACTACCACATCACGACTTTCCCATTCAAGGATAGGCTCATTAGGGAATTGAAATTTAACCTTATGGGTCCTCCAATCAATGGGAACATAATATGCATGTAACAAATCCATCCCAAGAATGATGTCAAAATCCACCATACCTACAACAACAACAACAACAACAACATACCCAGTGTTATCCCACAAGTGGGGTCTGGGGAGGGTAGATTGTACGCAGACC
>JAOTQR010040200.1:0-15420 GCA_025774065.1 Solanum ossicruentum | reverse complement strand
GTGAACTTTCCAAAATTGCATCATAAGGGCTCCATCTTAGCCTATTGATCAATTAGCTCCCAAACTTTGCTATTTTTAATCCAGGTGAGGACTTCCAACTCCAATTTAATTTTGTACACCATAATGACTTAATATTCTAATCAAACACCGAATTACCCAACGTTCACAACAAAATTTCCCATTTGTATAGTTATCCTTAATTAAATAATTACGGGGTCTAACAAATAGAGATTAAGTACATTATTAATGATAGATGTCCGTCAATATGCATACAAAATGATGTTGATGTCCCTGTGTATTTGGATCAAAGGAGAATTTGGAGTGTGAACTAATTGTGTGATGTACTGATTTTCCAGTTGAAGCAGTGCGTGATGTATCAGAAATGTGTTCAGACAAGTCAATTTGTTTAATTAGTATGGATTCTGTTGAAAATGATATGACTGATGATGAAGATATTGCAGTGATTAACGATGCAAAAAATGTGAAGATTGAGTTGAAACAAGTGTACAAGAACAAGAATATACTTGGTGACATCATGATGCAATATGGAATAGTTCATCGGTTTAGTTTTAGGGTGGTTCGATCAAGTTCGACGTTGTAAAGTATTTCATTTTTGTATTTTCAATATTAATGTGATTTGTTTGTGTGTTTTACTATATATAAATAACTTTATGGTTTAAAATTTGAAAGTGTGGATTGAATTAGTTTGCTACTATGTGTATACAATGTGGTATAAAAATAAAACATGATTGGTATATAATTTGTATAATGCTTACAAACTTAGCATGAGTTTGATATGTATTATATATCATATATGTTTGGTATATAATTTTGATACATAGTATACATAAATTATATGTCATTTATACTAACTGAAAATTGAACCTTCAGTTATTTATTATTTATTTATTTATTGTTTTTGGATGACAACTATTATCTTGTTTGTCATTCACAAAAATGTTCCTAGATGATGAATGCAAATGGGTCTAGGCTTTTCAAGATAAGAAAATTTTGTGGAAAACACACTTGTTCGGTGAGAGAGAGGGCTTACGTAAGACGCCAAGGGATATCAGACGTAGTGACTGTTCTTATACTTGATAAGTTTGTTGATCCAAAGAATATATACACACCACGAGATATTGTGGCCAACAGTTGAAGTTTCATAGTCTTAAGATGGCATATATGCAAGCATGGAGGGCGAAGGGTAAAGCAATTAAGATGATACGAGGGGACCCTGATAAATCATATTCAAGAATTTGAGGATATTTATATGTTTTGGAGAAATACTACCCAGGTTCTGTTGTTGGTTTGGAAATAACAAAAGATAATAAAATTTTGTATGCATTTGTTTCGCTGTAAACATGTATTTTGGGAATAAGAGTATTGCAGGTCAGTAGTCATTATAGGTGCACCCTTGAAATGTATCCATGGTGGAACATGCTAATTGCCAGCACGTTAGATCTGGAGTTATGGCTTTATAACTTATGAATTTTAAATTTTAAAAATTCTTCACCTTGGTCTTCTGGTGACGTTAATTGAGTCTGTATATTTTTTATATTGGAACAGGTCACATACTATCACTTGCCTATTCTATTGTATACTCTGAGAATGACGCCTTACGGACATGGTTCTTTGAGAAATCCAGGAAAGTATTTGGAGAAAGGCGGGATATGTGTTTTGTATCCGATCGCAATGAGAGCATATGGAAAGGTACATCGAGGGTATATCCTAATCAAGATCATCATGCGTGCATTTGACATTTGTGGTATAATGTTGTGAAAAAAATTCTTAAAAATCTTGAAGAATTGTGAATTTTTTTTTTACAATGGCAAAAACATAAACCATGCAGGATATTGAGGAATTGATGGGTAAAGTGGATACCATCAATGGGAGAATTCGAGGTTATTTATTTGGAATTGAGTACATAAGTGGTCGAGGGCTCACTCTACTATTAAACAAACCTAGACTATGACTTCAAACAAAGCAGAATCCATTAACAACATCAATTGGTTGGCAAGAAGACTTCTAGTTGTGTCATTGCTTAATTTTATGTGAATCACAATTAAAATATGGATTGCGAAGTGAAGTGATGAAGCTGAAAAACAACTACTGATCTGACAAAAAATACAACATTAACCTTGAAGACAGTACTGAGTTGTCTAATAGCATGACGACATTTTATCGTTTTGCTATAATGTAAGTTTGTGTTTTTTTAAAAGTTAGAATGTGGTGTTGGTATGTGATAAGTTGTAGAAATACGACTCTTATAACACCTTAAACAAGCGAATTTTGCGCGTTCTCAAGCAAATTACTTTGATGTTTGTTTTTGTGATTCTTTAGGAAAAATGACTAAGGCATGGAGAAACGGAAGAATTATAGGAAAAGTGACGAAAAAGAGTTAATATTTGGGAAGATGAGCAAAAATGGAGACAAGTGTGGGCACATAGGGACCTACATGATCGTATGCATCCACACGTACCATGAGGCCAATCGTGGCATCACACTTGGCTAACAGCAGTAGCTAATGAGCAAGCACAGGAAAAATTTGGCCAAGGCATGTCCCAAAGCACGTGTCACGGACTGTAGGACGTAAAACAGGTTGTGAGTTTGGCCATCAAAGTGACGTAAGAGTCACCACCGTCGAAAGTCGAAGAATGGGAGCTAAGTGATAAGTGACGGGACGTGTCACAGGCCGTGTGACAAACCACGATCTGTGACTTAGCTCATGACACCAAGGGAAAGCTGGAAAATGCCAAGGACAAGTGGAAGGTCTGTTCACGGATTATTTAAACTCACATGACCCGTTCAATGACAAGTGGAGTAACAGTTGACTTTTGAAGCCAAGTATGACCAGACGAACCGTTACATGGTCCGTCCAACGTCTCACGGGCCGTTTAGTTGGCCTGTTGACATGCCAACATAATTTTTACTAATTTAATTTGGATTAGATTTTCTTTGTAGATAAATAGTTATTTTATTTCGTTTTAAGTAGTCTTGGACTACTAGAGAGAGAAAACACTGAAAAACATTATTTTCCTTGAGATTTCACAAGATTTTGGGATTCTGCTTATCTAGTTCAAGATTGTAACTCGTGGATTCATTGATTCTTCAATAGTAAGTCATTTATTATAAATTCTTTATATCATTGTGGGTTTTCTTTCTTGAATATGCTAGGCTAAACCCACAATTAGGGTTGTGGGAACCATCACAAACCACTAAGATAGGCGAATATGGGGTAAATCTCGGGATTGATTAGCATACATATTGTAGTAATCTTCATTATAGTTTCTTCCTTGATGAGTCGACGCATTAAGGAAAGCCTTTATTCATTACATGCCTGAAAGGGATGTTTTGAATAGGAAAAGAGTTCTATGATGGAAATCTAGGGTTTTTAACCTAGTCTAAGTACTTGAGAGCGAAAGGTGAGAGTATTCCTGGATTAACAACAAGGGTTAGTACGTATACATTCTAAGACCGAAAGGTGATAAATGATATGCATCTAAGAAGGATAGAGAGGTGAATTAGATGTTACATAACTTGTTAGATCTTATATACATAATTATGAACGAGTTTACCACTAGATTTGGCTATTGCATTAGATGTCATGGGGAGCACAATCCTAGCTTCGCATATATTGTCTAAAATCTAGTAGTCCTTGCATTCATTTACTGCTTTATTTTAGTAACCTAGTTTAAAAAATCAAAACCCCTCATTTACTTTATGCAATTTTATTTCAGAAATAGATATTACATCTGAAAATGGTGCTAATAGATATATTCTCACGCATTCGCTGTGGGATTGACCTCAACTTTGGTTGAGTTTTATATTTGATCAACGACCAGTTTACTATTCTTATTGGAGTGTAAATTTGCCGTATCAAACTTTGGCGCCGTTGCCAGGCAATACAATAAAATAATAATCTATTAGTTTCTAATTTTAGTTTGTAATACGAGTCCCTAATTTTATTTTTGTTCTTTGTTTTTGTTTCTTGGTAAGGAGATGGCGTTGCATGCCAAACACCCAAAGCAAGGGTGAAGCACTTGTTCCCTACGACGTTGAGCTTTCTAAATCAATCCGCAAAATGAATGCCCAAGGACACGAAGCAGCTAGACTGAGAGAGTTGGTTGTGAACCTTGTAGGCGGAGGAAACGAAGGTCTGGGTGACAATGAAAATGTTGGCAATGAGATAACACTAGCAGCACCACTAGGCAGGTGCCACTGCCTGGTGTGAGACCTCAAGTGCCTCAGCTGCCCCAAGCAGTGAATGATGATGATGAGGGTGCTAGGACCACTAAGGTATTTGTACTTCCCCCACTGCCCACAGGTGTTAAGTTTACTATCACTAGCACTATGATGCAGATACTATAGTTGAAAGGGTTGTTCAATGGAGCAGCAACTGAGGATGCCAATCAACATGTCCTAAACTTTCTGGCGACATGCCAATCATATAAGATTCCTGGGGTCATTTAGTAGGCAATTAGGTTGCGGCTATTCCCATTGTCTCTTACTGTGCAACAACTAAATGGCTGAATGAGCTTCTACATGATTCCATTTGCACTTAGGGAGAGTTAAAAGAGGCATTCTTGGAGAGGTTCTTCCCCACGTCAAGACAACTAAAAATCACAGATGACATTGGGTAGCACAAGCAACTATGGAATGAAGCACTACATGAGACTTGGGAGAGATTTAGGAAGAAGCTTAAGTAGTGCCCCGGTCATCTCCTCACAGATGATCATTTGAAGGCAGTCTTTTACAGGTCCTGCAACTTTGTGACAAAGCCGATCATTGATGCTGCTTATGGGGGATCATACATGTCTAGGACTTTCCTAGACATAGTTGTGATCTTAGATCAGGTAGCCAAGAATAATAGAGCATGGTATACTGCGGAGATGGAGACTATTCGGTGCTCATCTTTGAGATGACTGCGGAACAACAATGAGAGGAGGAGGAATGGGATCAAGACATGGCCCACATGAAGATCCAACTGGACTTGCTGGCAATGGCGGTTCTTAGATGGGGGTGCGGAAAAGGTAAAAGTTGTAGACACAATGCCTAGGTACGATTACCAAGGATATAATTATGATGACGAGGCGAACTTCTTAGGTAGCCAGGGGGGTTACCTCCATTCAATGTCGGTAACCAAGGTCGGAACTATCTTTGTGGTCAAAACTATCAAGGAAACTGACAGAACAGATATGGCTATAGGAATCATGAGTGCCAGAATGATGGTGGTGGAATATCAAAATTAGAAGAGATGATGGAAAAGGTGCTCGACAAAGTTGAGTCCACTAAGGAAGGGATGTGAGACATAAAAGGGGAGATATCCAACATTCAGCAGCTGGTTGACTCGCATTCCACCTTGATCAATTAACTAAAGCAGCAGATGGGGAAATTGTCAGCATTAATAAATTAGAGAAAGGTTGGGTCACTTCTCAGTGACACTATTCAGAACCCAAAATATAATGGTCATTGCATCGCAGTAACCACGAGGAGCGGTAAGGTACTCTATAACCCTGTTGTACCTAGTAATACAGGTCTGGATGAAGCTAAAGGCAAGATGCCCGTATCAGTAGAGTTTGAGGTTTCTAAAGAGCCTGAGGTGACACAAGCAGTAACCCAACCTCTGCCAGCCATTCCTAAGCCACCACCACCATTCCGACAGAGGTTGCAGAAGAAGTTTAAAGATGGGAAGTTTCAGAAGTTCTTGTCCATGCTAAAAGTGATTTCAGTGAACATCTCTTTAGTAGAGGCACTTGAGCAAATGTCGGGCTACGCTAAGTTCATGAAAGACTTAGTGACTAAGAAGAGGACAACCATGATCGGGCCAGTAAAAAATCTCTATCATTGTAGTGCCATTGCCACAAGGTCTCTTGTAGAAAAGAAGGAAGGTCTGGGAGCTTTCACTATCTTGTGTACCATTGGAGCATTTGATTTCGCAAGAGCTCTCTGTGATCTGGGTGCCAGCATCAACTTGATGCCACTGGCAATTTACAAGCAGTTTGGCTTAGGAGCCCCCACACCTACTACAATGCGGCTACTCATGGTAGATAGATTCATGAAGCGGCCCGTGAAGATTCTATGTGATGTGATGGTTCGTGTGGGCCGATACATCTTTCTTGCGGGCTTTGTTATTCTAGACCGCCAGGTGGATTTTAAGGTTCCCATCATTCTTGGGAGACCATTTTCGGCTACTGGAAGGGCATTGGTAGATGTGAAGCGAAGGGAGTTGACTTTCAGACTTAACACTGAAGAGGTGAAATTCAGTGTGTGTGCTGCAATGAAGAGACCCAAAGAGGTGGCTGTGATGTCCATCATAGATGTGGAAGAGGACTACGTTTCTGAAATCCCACTAGAGGTAACAATGAGTGTGGACATGCTAGCAGCGGTGTTGATGAACTTCCCAGATGATGGTATTAATGGGTATGTGGCCACCGTGAATGCGTTGCAAGGCAGGGAAACTAGGCCATTTGTCCCTAGAAAGTTGGACTTAGACCTGCAAAACAGGTCTACACCGCTAGCTAAACTATCCATCGAGAAGCCTCCAGCTGTATAGCTCAAGAAGCTGCCCTAACACCTCAGGTATGTTCTTTTAGGCACTGACAACACTCTTCCTGTGATTGTAGCTGCAGATCTTCATGAAAATCAAGTGTAGGCATTACTGTGGGTCCTCTAAAAGTTCAAGCGAGCTATTGGTTGGAACATTGTAGATATCATAGGGATTCCTCTAGGGATATGCATGCACAAGATAAAATTAGAGGATAACTGTGTGCCCAGTATGGAGGATCAACGTAGGCCAAACCCACCTATGCAAGAGGTGGTAAAAGAAGAGATCATCAAGTGGATAGATGCTAGGGTGATATACCCTACTTCAGATAGCAAGTGGGTCAGCCCAATATAGTGTGTCCCGAAGAAAAGAGGCATAACAGTAGTTGCTAACGACAAAAATGAGCTCGTTCTGTTGAGGCCTGTGACTGGATGGCTAGTGTGCATAGACTATTGGAAGCTGAATAAATGGACCTTGAAGGACCATTTCCCTATGCCTTTCATGGACCAAATGTTAGGCAGGTTGGCAGGTAGAGGGTGGTACTGCTTCTTGGACGGATATTCGGGCTATAATCAGATATCCATAGCCCCAGAGGATCAGGAGAAGACTACTTTCACCTGCCAGTATGGGACTTTTGCTTTCAGAAGGATGCCCTTCGGGCTATGTAATGCCCTAGCCACCTTCCAGCACTGTATGATGTCAATCTTCTCTGACCTGGTTGAAGACACCCTCAAGGTATTTATGGATGACTTCTCTGTAGTGGGTGATTCCTTCGATACAAGTCTGTTAAATCTTAGCAGGGCACTACAACATTGTGAGGAGGCTAACTTGGTGCTAAATTGGCAGAAGAGCCACTTCATGGTCAAAGAGAGGATAGTTCTTAGCCATAAGATCTCAGAGAAGGCCATAGAAGTGGATAAGGCGAAGACCCCATACAAGTGGATAGGGCCTTAACCCTCACCAGAAAAAAACATTTCTTTTTGATGTGCATAGGTACTTCTGAGATGACCCATAATTTTTCAGAACATGTGCTGATAGAGTTATCAGGCAGTGCATTCCACAAACTCAGATGTTGAGTATCATAAAGTCCTGTCACTCATCCTTAGTAGAGGGTCATCATTATGGGGCCAAATTGTGAAGAAGATTTTCCAATATGGGTACTACTAGCCCAACATCTATAAAGTTGCCCAGACTTGGTGCTTGGGTATGACCAGTGCTAGCGACATGGAACCATCT
The DNA here is from genome assembly GCA_025774065.1 of Solanum ossicruentum. NCBI lineage: Eukaryota > Viridiplantae > Streptophyta > Magnoliopsida > Solanales > Solanaceae > Solanum > Solanum ossicruentum. The sequence goes on along the minus strand of JAOTQR010040200.1, from coordinate 7,640 downwards.
TGAAGTGCCAAGAGCTGCCCATGACCCCGATTCTTGAGGTGGAAATTTTTGACGTCTGGGCATCAAATTCACGGGTCCATTTATGAGTTCGTATGGAATGAAGTACATCCTGGTGACGGTAGACTGTGTCTCCAAATGGGTGGAGGGGGTTTCATTGCCAAACAATAAGAGCAAGAGTGTTGTCCAATTTCTGAGGCGGAATATCTTTTCCAGATTTGGGATACCCAGAACTATCATCAGTGATGGGGGTTCCCACTTTTGTAACAAGGTTTATTATGCGGTGCTAGCAAAATATGGAACATGATAGCACAAGGTTGCCACACCTTATCACCTGTAGACTAGTGCAGGTTGAAGTGTAAAACAGAGAGATCAAGGAAATCTTGACCAATTTTGTGAATACTACCCAGAAGGATTGGGCAAGGAAGCTAGATGATGCACTTTGGGCCTACAGGATGGCTTACAAGACACCCATTGGTATGTCCCTATATCAGTTGGTATTTGGTAAAGCCTGTCATATGCCTGTAGAGATAGAGCACGAGGCACTTTGGGCTTTAAAGAAGCTCAATATGAATTGGGAAAAGGCTGCTGACTTGAGACTTGACCAGTTCAATGAGTTAGGTGAGTTTCACCTCCACGCATATGAGAGTACAACACTGTACAAACAGAAGAAGGTCCAACATGATACGAATATTGCCCAAAGGAGCTTTGGTGTTGGTGACAAGGTCTTCCTATACTACTCCAGGTTGAGACACTTTCCAGGTAAGCTCAAGTCAAGGTGGTCTGGCCCATACACAATTAGCCAGGTCTTTCCCCATGGTGCAATTGAGATAGAAGCAGAAAATAGTGATTGATTCAAGGTAAATGGACAACGACTGAAGCAATACTTAGGTGCTGTAGAGGAGGCCTCAGTAACTGAGGTCTTGCTTCTAGATGAAGTCTGAGTATTCAAGGTAATGCATCGTGCCACGACGTTAAATCAAGCGCTCCATGGGAGGCAGCCTATGCATTGTAATAATTACATAAAAACTACAAAACTACATATATATGTCATGTATTGTTCTTATTTTTGACTAGTATTATTAGGGGAGTACAAGTGTCTTTTTGGAGGCTGGAAGCTTACGTGAGGTGGATGACATGGATGGATGTTAGAGCAGCAAAAATTTGGTTAAGTAGAAGGCCACGTGTAGCTGCACGGGCCGTCTGACATGGGACAACTTGTGGGTGTGCCCTTTTGGTGTTATGTTTGGAACTTGGGCAAGTTTATTAGGTGATGTTGTTGAAGCACGACCATACGGGCCATTAAACAAACCGTCCATACTCACATAGCCTGTGTGGATAGTCGTCTAGAACGCATGAATGATGTAGGGCATTTATGTGCAAAATTTTGGCCAAGTGGGGTGACACGGCCGGTCCACATGGACCATGTAACGTGTCATGACTCCTGTAACAAGCTATCTAGCTTTTGCACGCGTGGCCCAACTAGGTGCATTGGAAATTGCCAAGTGTTGGGAGACAGTAAGCCAAATGGCTCATTCCACCTCTCACGACCCATGTGGTCGACCGTGGAGGTGTTTTCAACCAACGAGGGACCATGTGAGTGCTTTCTTTTTCCAAGTGTGGTGGGACAGACGGTCCAAATGGACCATGCCACGTGACACTGGCCATGAGGCCGTCCGTGTGGAGGAGAAAGAAAAGGTCCACTATGTTGACCAAGGTATTTTAAATACCTTTTCTTTGACTCCAAACACCAACTTCAACACTTTCCCCTTCTCTCTCTAATTCTCACAACCCTCTCCCCCTTTCTCACGTCCGAAAATTTTACATCATCTAAGTGACGATTCATGAGTATATTTCACGATTCGTAGCTTAATCTAAGTGTGGGTCTTTACTTACTAAAGCAATTCTTCTTCTCCATTGTTTCTCATTAAAGTATGAACTTAATTTCTCTATTTTCTAGTGTTGATTTTGGTGCTTGTATGTGTAGATCTTAGTCAAAGATTAATTCTTTCTTGATTTAAAGTATCCTAATTTACATTGTTGATGTTGGGTGTGCATTTGGTAGTGAAAACCACCGTTGTTAAGTTCTAAGGTCTTAACTATGAAAGTGATGATTTTGGGTGATATTTTGCTTGATTTTTTGGGAAATTGACTTGTATAGGCTATTGTGTTGATTGAATCATGATTAAGTGGGATGAAATTGCATGAACTTCTGTGTTTGACAATTATAAGTCAAAAATTGGTCAAAGAGGGGTCAAACGGCCCTTTACACTAACCGTGTCATGTTTCACGGACCGTGTAATGGCCCGTGCCATGCCGTCTGCCAAGCCACAGTCCAACTGCCCTCTAACGGGCCCTTTCAAGGATTGTGTCTCGTTATACGGGTTATGTAGGATCCTGTTGACCTTGTTCCACCAGTATTATTTTACTTAGATTGTTTTTTATTTTTAATTCACATATGTTCTTAAGTGCAATGGCCCTATGATAGACCGGGTGACACCACTCTTAAGGGTTATTTTCACTTTTATGGCACAGGGGAAGTCTGAGTACCCGTTAGGGTGTCAACCTGCATGTGCAATAATTTTTAAAGATGTGTATACCTTTGTGGCACTTGCAGATGCTATGGGTCTACATCGTTGGTTAGTCAGACACAGTGATAGGGACGAGCCTGTGTCACGCCTCCATGACTCCCCAATAATATCATCTAGCAATCAGGGTAGGAGTGTCTCAGGTGATGATTCCTCTAGTAGGTCCAAAGTTCAATATACAGGAAATGTATCCCCTCACTCTCCTCATACTATGCGAGCCCGTGCATCAAGTCGCAGAGCTCCAGTCTGAAGAGGGGTTCCTTCCATGGTAGTTAAGGAGGAGGCAGATGCCTCGGTACAGGAGGAGAACACTTTGGACCAGGACGAGTAGGGGCAAACTCCAAAGGGTGAGGGTCACGATGCTGAGGAGCAAGCAATGAGGTTGAACTCCAGGAAAGTGATGACGAGGCCATTCATTTTGCAATCTCTCATATAATGGACACCAAAACTGCCAGGGCACTTATTATCTTTCTAAGGGGTCAGTGGACAGTCCTAGGCATTAAGGATATCTATACTACAGACTTACAAAAGGTTCCGGGGGATTCAAACAGTGACTGGTCATTCCGGAGTTCTGGGTAATCACTAACCAACTTGACAGAGTTCTAGAAATCAGAGATACGTTTAACTCATATAAGTTTGGTTGGATGGCGCAACCACCTGGGTACTATGGGCCCTCTATAGTTGAAGAGTTATATTCTAACAACGCTTCTAGTATAATTAACTCTATGAAGGGTACCCAGTTATGGAAGGTGAAGAGACAAGTCACACTTACTAGGTCCCTGCAGTCACATGTAATGGTGTGTGGTACACGAGTGAATATCTTTGAAACCACCGTCAATTGGTTCCTCTTTGGGCCAGATTACCAAGATCCTCCAGATGCCCAGTTCATGGAAAGACATATATAGATTATGGATGTGGCACGGATGTCTGATTCGTCATCTAAGGCTAAACTATTGGGGTGGATTGCAAAGCGAATAGCCATCCAGGGGGCGGAGACACCTTGGGTTATAGACCCCAAGTGTCCTATCACCAAAGCATCATTGACATCTGCTGTAAAGTTTTGGTAGTCGGTGGTAAGGGCCAGGTTGCGGCCCATAGGAAATGACAATCTATCCAATTGTCACATGTCTCTCTAATAGCATTCCTGATGTACAGATACAGAGAAAATATGGGCTGAATTATTGCTTTCGAGATGCGGGATCGAGCTTTATTTGAGAGAGTTGGCATGCCCTTCCCATGCTTGGTTCGTGCCCTTTGCAAATAGGCCGGTGTTCCTACTACTCACTTTTTGGACAAGAAAATAGCTCCCAAGGCCGCAGCTAACATTGCCTGATTAAACATATCCAAAACCCTCTCATGAGGAGCAGAACATGCTCACTAGGGGGCCGAAAAACTTCCCCTTTGCACCTCCACAACAGCCCTTGCTATTTGAGGACTACACCACCGCCCCATCATCAGGCGCGACTTTCAAGTGGCCCGAGGGTAGTGCTGTAGCTCCTTCGGTAAAACAAGGGTATGCATATATGCCTTGCGAGTTCTTGGCCGGATTGGTGGCGGACCAATGATAGACACGTGCATTTTTTGACCAAATTGTAGAGAGGATTCCATATGTGGTCCAGTCTCATTCGCAATAGGTGGTAGACCAACGCAACGAAGCCTTTTGAGCCGAATCACCACTTTGCAGAGCCAAGTCAGCACTTTGAAGGGATACTTACATAACATGTTTGGGAGTATGACTGGGATGAAATGAGGAATCTGGTTCAGATAGTGAATGGTATAAAGGCTCAGATTGCTAAGCAGATTGCACTGTACTAGGCACCTACACCGAAAGCACCTCGAGAGTCATGGATAAGCCTATTCAATGTCCTTGCTATGCCAGTTCTGGGTGAGATATGGGGTGTCCCACCCGCCCCATCTGATGCACCCGCGTCACCCACTGGTCATCCTAGGAGGAAGGACAAGGGTAAGTGATGCAACCACCAAAAGAGTCCCCCCTCATAGCCCACAGAAGGAAGAAGAGCGGCAGATGCACAATGCCGCCAGGGCCCAGCGCTAAGCAACAGCTGAATAGGCAAAACAAAAGCAGTATGCCGAAGAGGCGGCATGGGTAGGAGCCTCCGGTAGCACCTTTGGACCAGGTGCTACATATGCTGATACAGACACCCCAGAAGGGTCTAGTGCAACCGACACTACTAACCCCTAGGGTGTCCTAGGTATGTTTTATTCCCTATCTATTCATTAACTCATGTTATAGTGTAGTAAGGGCACTACACTATCTTTTTGAAGGGGGTAGGGCATCCTGCCAGTTGAGAGTTTTTCTTGTCATGTTTCTTTTCTCTCAAGTGTATTATCTAGTAGAACTAACATGTTTAGTTCGTAATGTTTGTGTAAATATAAGTGTTCCATAAGTCTAGGGTAGCACTGGTGTTTATCTTTGTAATGTATCATGTTGATAATGTTAAAGTTATATGTGTTTGCATCTCACCCTGACTAACTTGAATGATTACTGGTAAGCATTGTGTGTGTATGGTCAGCATTCTGATGAATAAAGCATATCTATGTGATTTAGTACTAATTTGTGTAAAAGATGTGCCATGTGTGTGTGAGCTGATTGCATAATTCAGTCGATGCATCTGTGAGATAGAACTTTCCTGGTTAGTCCCACTAATATGTTTGAATGACTAGATTAGGAGGTGATCTTAGGCCGTTGTTGTTGAATAGTCACGTAGCCAAAAATAGACCAACCATTGAACCAAAAGTTGAGCCTAAATGGACCTTTTCTTTGTAATCACCCAAATTCACTTCCCCAATCTATCTATTTATCTCTGTTTGGGCCATGGTCTCTCCAAGGACATTGTGAACCTCCGCCTAGGTCAAAAGTCTAAGTTGAGGGTGGCTTATATTGGCCTTGGTCCCTTAGAAAGATATTGTGAACCTTGACCCAAGCCAAAGGCTTAAGTTGAGGGTGGCTAGTGCAGGGAGAACAAAAAAATAAGTGTGGAAAAGAATAAAGTGATAAAAGGAGAAAAGGAAATGGGTTGTGACCGTGAGCATTTCAATGAGCGAAAACGAAAAAAGATAAAAATGAGTGAATGAGCACGGAAATCACTTCCTACACTATAGAAAGTTGGATATATTGGTGGAAATTATGTTTGTGACCAAAAAGCAAATGACTGAGTCAAAGTAAGTGTCTGGGAGAGGCCGTTTAGTCACTTTAATCCTAAATATGCCTCACTCAATCCAGAGCCTATGTTACAAGTCGAAAAAGTCCTAGTGTGATCCTAAAAAGGCCGTTTACGAGTTAATGTGGTGAAATAAGGGAAATTTTATGACCAATACGTGTGTGTCCACTGAAAGTCATTTATGAGAGTGAGTGACTACATTCCAATCTCTGTTTTACATACTCATGTTGAGTGTGAGACTTCTTTGTGGTAAGTGCACTATCTTTTGCGTTAATTGGTTGCTAACTCAACTGGGGTGTCTTTATTCTTGATCATATGTGGAGTGACCATGCATGCATAATGTTTGCCTTGTTCTTTGTGGGCCAATTTGGGGTATGAGCACATTCCTAAACTTGTGAGCGGGGCATATGTATTGAAAATTGTGGGGCGATCCATATTCTGAGTGAGCACTTGTGTTTATGCGTTGTTTGGTTAAGTCGTTATTGCTTGAGGACAAGCAATCATTCTAAGTTGAGGATGTTAATGAGTAATAGAAATACGACTCTTATAAAGCCATAAACAAGGGTTTTTGCATGTTCTCAGGCAAATTTGCTACTTTGATGTTTGTTCTTACAATTTTTCAGGAAAAATGACTAAGGGATGGAGAAATGGAAAAATTATAGTAAAAGAGATGAAAAAGAGTTAATCTTTGGGAAGAAGAGCAAAAATGGAGACAAGTGTGTGCACACAGGGACCTATACGGCTCTTGTGCTTTCACACAGACTATGAGGCCAATCGTGGCTGATGGCAGTGGCTAATGTGTAAGCGGGAGGAAAACTTTGGCCAAGGTATGTCCCATGGCACGTGTCATGGACCATGGGATGTAAAATAGGTCATGAGTTTGACTGTCAAAGTGACATAAGAGTCACCACCATCGAAAGTCGAAGAATAGGAGCTAAGTGGTGAGTGACAAGATGTGTCATGGGCTGTGTCACAAACCACGATTCGTGACTTGGCTCGTGACATCAAGGGAAAGCTGGAAAATGCCAAGGACAGGTGGACAATCCATTTCGCAGACCATTTAAACTCACACGGCCTATTCAACTGCACATGGAGCAGTAGTTGACTTTTAAGCTAAGTGTGACTAGACACGGTCCGTCTAATGTCTCACGGGCCGTTTAGTGGCTTGTTGCCATGTCGTCGTGATTTTTTATAATTTAATTTGGATTAGGTTTTCTCTGTACATAAATAGTTATTTTATTTCATTTTTAAATAGTCTTGGATGGCTAGAGACAGAAAATACCGAAAACATTATTTTCCTTGAGATTTCATAAGATTTTGGGATTTTGCTTATATAGTTCAAGATTGTAACTCGTGGATTCATTGATTCTTCGATAGTAAGTCATTTATTATGAATTCTTTGTATCATTATGAGTTTTTTTCCTTAAATATGCTAGGCTAAACCCACAACTAGGGTTGTGGGAACCATGACAAACCACTAAGATAGGAGAATATGGGGTAAATCTCGGGATTGATTAGTATATATATAGTAGTAATCTTAGTTATAATTTCTTCCTTGATGAGTCGATGTATTAGGATAAGACTTTATTCATTACATTCCTGAAAGGGATGTTTTATTAGGAAAACAGTTCGACGATGGAAATTTGGGGTTCTAAATCTAGTCTAAGTACTTGAGATCGAAAGGTAAGGGTATGTTAGACCCCGTAAATGACTTAATGAAGGTCAATTACTAATTCGAAAAAATTGTTGGGATTGAGGTATATTTGAAATTTAATTAACTTAAGGTGCGGGAGTAAGGAATCAAGTGAATTTGGCGGATAAAAATTTAATTGAAGTCGGAAGTCCTTAATTGGATTTAAAATAGAAAAGTTTG
>JAOTQR010040189.1:0-15420 GCA_025774065.1 Solanum ossicruentum | reverse complement strand
CAACGCACTAAGAACTTAAAAACCGACTAAGGCTTAACCGGGAAACTTAAGAGAAGAGAACACTTTTATTAATACAATACAATTACAATATTACTCACAAGAAGCCTAAGGGGTATTTATACTAATCTCCTTCTAAAATGGATAGCTAGGATCATTTTGATATCCATTTTGATCCAATGGCTACAATTGATGACCTAGAATCTTCTCCTAAAATATCTAGATATTTCTTACTAAATATCCTGGATATTTACCTATCAAGACTAGACTAAAGTCTTCTAGAAGCTCTCAGAGCTTACTTGCAAGATCTACACGTTTCTAAGGAATTCTAGAGAATTCCAGAGTATTCCAGACTGTTCTAGAGAATTCCACACGTCTCTAGAACTTTCTAGACTATTCTAGAGAACTCCACACGTCTCTAGAACTTTCTATACTTTTCTAGAGAACTCTCCACATCTCTAGAATCTTCCAGACTATTAGAGAAAGTAGGAGATGATAATTTTAACACTAACTTTCACCAAATTTTATACCAACAAAAGCACTAACAAACTGAATGTGCAGATTCACCAATCCCAACAATTATATTTTGCATTTTTTTAATAAAAATTATTCCCAAAATATGTTCTATATCTTAATAACCAGAAACGTCATTAAAATATGCTATCACATTCAAACACAATCAGTCATCATTTTTCAATTACATTTCAAGTCTTCTTGTTATAACCCGTCGAACCACACTTACTGCAAGTAACCTTGCTTCTCTGGAACTTTACTTCTCTAGTACTATTTTCTTGATCATAATTTGACGGTCTTTCTGGTCTTCTCCATACAGTTGGTTCTAGTACATTCTCTTCAAACACATCATCAGGAACAACTCAAGTGCTCTCGCACGACAATGATTCAATTGGTATTACATATACGCCTTGAAAATTAATTCTTGTTACTATAGTATACTGAACAATAATCCTCTGCATGGTTCTCTCTATATTCAATAGCAACGATTCCATGGCCATATAGAATTTCATGGTGTTGAGATCTTCCGCCAGACCACTTTCTTGTTTTTAACAACTATAGCAACAATATTACCAGCCAAAAAATCAACTTTGCTATCCAAAAAACATCCAAAATTTTGTTTATACATGCTTTCAATTCATAATAAAGATTCAATGTCATAAAAAGACAATCAAGAAAATTAAAAGATATAGTCTTCATTAATTTTACAAAAACTATTACCAATCAAAAACCCAACATTGCTATCATAAAATGTACCAAAGCATTGTCGATATACATTGATAGCATTAAATATAGCAACATTGTTATCAGTCACAAAAGTAACAATCATCATTGCTATCAAAAATCAACCAAAATATTATTCTTATATATTTCGACACCAATAATATTACAAGTCAAAAAATAAATACACCCATAAAAAATCAATCAAAATTATGTCAACATATAATTGTTATCGACAATTTTCTAACAATAATTCTAGTCAAAGAACCAACATTGGTAGCATTAAAAATCAACAAACACTATTAGCCCTGTAATTAAAAAAACTAACATTGCCATGAAAAATTAACTGAGGTCCAAAAAATCAAATAGCATCCTAAACCATAAAATCAGAATTTCACCTCCAACAATTTCACATCCACCAAAGAAATGTTATTAACGTGTTATTGCTTCAAGAGAAATTCCCATCGAAGTTCATTATGAATTTTTTGGTGTAATGCATACAAAATAAATTAATAATTCTATCATTAAATGTAAAAGAGATAAAAAGTACAAACGCTGGTAGTTACTTTGTATTATTGCTATCTTTTTCACCTTTCTCTATAAAAAGGACATTATCCATTAATTTGCATTAATTGCTCTACTTTTAGATTCAGACATTTCCTTTTTTTTCTTCTTTTTTTTACATATTAAGCTAAGTATGTATACTTTTGAAAATAAACTATAGATATTTGCTTGTAAATATTTTTTGTTGATACAATCACGTAAAATAGACTTTTAAAAAGCATAGAGATATTTTTTCCCTATATATAATATGCAATTCTTCTATTTTCTGTGTTATCCTTTCTCTCTTTTTTTTTCCCTCTCTCTATATGTTCTTATCCTTTTACTACCTAACTTTATGTAAAGTGTTTAGACATCTTGATTTAGCTGTGGGTATTACTATTGCTTATTAGAAAAAAGAAGAATACATCTAATTTTGATTATCATTGCAATTCCTCTAAAAGTTGTCTCTTTGTAGCGCCGCGAAGTTTTATCATCCATTCCAGAAAGATGGAGAGAGGCGTCGGGAGCTCACCAATCGACTTGTTTTTGCCCACTCATTTGCAAGTATATCTGCTACGTATTTTGCTGGTGATAGTTATATTAGCTGCAAGGAATTTAATTTGTAGATAATTTTAATAATGTTTTTTAGTAATACTAGGTGAAAGTGAATAATTTTGAATAGTTGCACAAATTTTTCTAATTTATAGATTTTAAGCAGAAGCCTAATAATTTCTCCAAATATGAGTGCTTTTAATTTGTTAATAACAACATTAAGTAACTATCTTTCTATCTGTTGTGGATCTATGTACAAAATCCTTCTACAATGAAAAGATTCCCCAGGAGATCAACACCGCATATTTGCCTCATCCTAAAAAAGAAAGGGGCAAATATCGTCAAAGATTTTAGACCTATTAGTCTGTGCAACACAACATATAAAATCATCACAAATAGACTGAAGCATGTCATGAACAGCCTAATAGGGCCCTGCCAAACAAGTTTCGTAAAAAATAGGCAAGCAGGAAATAACACTATTATAGTTCAAGAAATAATAACTCATTTTCGCAAACTGAAAGGGAAAAAGCACGGAATGCTTCTTAAATTAGACTTTGAAAAAACTTTTGATAAAATAGAATGCTCTTACATCAAAAACACTCTTTCTTTGATTTTTCCGTACGAATAATAAACTTAATAATGTCATGTGTTAGCACAAATACTACAACTATACTTGTAAATAGGGATCATACGGATGTCCTCCAACCTACCAGAGATATACGGCAGGGTGACCCCTTTTATCACCCTACCTATTTATTCCATGTACGAAACATTTTCTAGACATATTGAATAGGAGTTTGTCAGTAAAAGATGGGAGCCAATACAAATATCTAAGGGGGGCCCAGCACTACCACATTTGTTCTTCGCAGACGATCTAATCTTAATAGGAAAAGCTAATCAAAGAACCTGTACATCTATCCAATACCGGAATGCTACAATAAGTCAGTACAAAACATTAACTACACAAAATCAAAGATTATATATTAAAAAAACTATATGAGAAAAAAGAATGAAATCTTTGGCATTCTCCAAATTAAAAGTGGGCTCTCTATCGGTAAATACCTAGGCTTCCCAATCTTTCACAAAAATCCTAGCATAAGCAATTTTCAATACATAATAGACAACCTTCGCAAGAAACTGACGAGATGGAAAACAAAATTCTCAATCTAGCAGGAAGAGTTACGCTTGCAAAAGCCACACTAAATAACATACCCAACCATTCAATGTAATACATCAAATTCCCTAAACAAGTTAATAAAAAATCGACCAAATCCAAAGAAACTTCGTTTGGGGCACCATTGACACAAAAAGGAAATGTAATGCCAGTGAAATTATCAAAATACCCCTAGAATGAAATCGTGCGCATAATGTGTCTTCCCAAGTTCTGATGAAAAATCCGAGATCGAATTTATGATTAGCACGAAAATTGAGTGGAAAAATGACCTCGACCCAATTTTAGAGCGACCGAGTCAAAAAATAATTTTTCGTAATTTATTTCCAAAATAGTGTTGATATGTACCCCAGGCGCGATCCGCCAGGGATGTGCACTTACATTTGTTTTTTGTTAAAATTTTTTGACGCGAGAAAAAAACTCGTTCCGAGAAATTCTGAGAAAAATAATACTACGCAGATTGGGAATTTTTAAGTGAAAATTTGTTTTCCTTCATGAGGGGCATTCTAGACTTTTTCAACCCCTTATAAATATAAACCATGAGTAATTAAGTCATTTTTAATCAGAACAAAGTTTTTTAAACATATTTCTAAACCCCAAGCACATAAACTAGGTTAGAGCTTTTGGAGAAGAAGAGGAGAAACAAGGGTTCTTGAATCAAAGTTGATTTCCTTAGATTTCAGGTATGTAAGGCTATCTAAAGCGTTGAATTATGTTCATCCACGCGCCTCTTTTGTTTACTTGAGTCAAAAATCAAGAGTAGAAAACATATGTTTTAAATTCCATGGTCTTGAATTTTAAATTCTTGTATAGGATTGAGTTTCTTAAATATATTTGAGTCAAATTACGAGTTGCACCACCGTTACTTTGAATTATGAATGTATTTCACATGATTGATACATGAACCCTAAACTTAGTATTTTCCTCGCTTACTAATTTAATCGCAATTATGAACCCAACCTTTTAAACTAAGTAATGTGAACCTGAGAAGTATGTTTTCTTGCTTCATATATGTTTTCTTGTGTCATATATGCATACAATGAACACCTATATATCTTATGTGTTAAGCATAGATATATGATGTTACTTGACCGTAATTGGTTAGAGTCTTGAGTTACAGTGTCTTGAGTTCCCATTTTGAGTCATGGAGTTAGTTGATAAAGTTGATTGAGATGAGTTTGAGTTGATGTACATGAGCATATTCTAGCCTTAGAAAGAGTATTGAGCATCGAGTTGGGTGAGAAGAGTCACCCCAAAACTACGTTTGCGAACGTAGGATAGTCGTGCAATTAACTCTGGCAGCTTATGTCCCAATATATGGACATTCTCTTTAGATCTGAGAGAGAGTTAGAGATTAACATCCTTTATTGTAGCAAGTTCAGGACAGGCGGGTCAATGGCATCTTCTCGTTGTACATCACCATATAAATGGTGGGGTGGAGAGTTATGTCAGTTAGAGAAACTTCCAAGCAAGCACTTGAGCTGAGCATGTCATGAGATTTTATTTCAAAACAGAGTTACGTTAAATACTAATCTATTTCAAAGGCATGATTTCTAAACTTTAAACTTGCATCATATTACCTAAATTGAGTTATGAGATGAGGAGTTGAGTCTTGAGTCGAGTCGGATGTCTTAGTTGAGTCTTACGTGTTTTCTTGAGCTATATTACACAAAGTACATTCCATGTACTGATGCCATTTGGCGCTGCATCATTTCATGCTGCCAATTCAATGGATAGAAGACTTTAGCAAATGCACTGTTGAGGTTCAGTCCTTAGTTCCGGACAATGGTGAGTCCTCCCTTGCATTCAGAGGATACCCTTTATTTTATTCTTTACATTTCGAGTTAATTCTTTTAGTTTGTGGTAGCCACGGCTTGTCATGGTACCTTCTAGACATGTAGAGTAGAGGCTTCTTAGACTTAGAGTGAAATATTATTGAGTATTTCTTATTCAGACTTGAATTATGTGGAGAAACTATTTATCATATTTCTGTCTTTTCTTTAATGTTATCATTGTGTATCTTTCTGCTGTTGAGTAAGACGTGACGATGAGGCTAAGCGATTCGCTCGGGGACTAGCAATAGTGTTTGAGTGCCGGCCACATCTAGGGTACCCTCTCGAGGCAATGACAAACTTGATATCAGAGCACAGAGTTTGAGTTTCTTAGAGTCTATGAAGCTGTGTCTAGTAGAGTCTTGTTTATCGGTGTGTTGTGCACCACACTTCATAAGCATGGGGCTATAGAACATTCAAAAAAGTTTCCCTTCTTCTTTATTCTGAGTTCATGCAATAGTGTTTAACTCCCTGAAACTCTTTCCTAATTCGTGCTTTACATGTTTGCAGATCATGCCTCCAAAACGTACTACTACCCAGAGAGATCCCTCAGCCCCAACTATTGAGAATGCTCCACCAGAGGTCCCTACTCAGAGGGGGACGAGGAGAAAGGATCGACCTGCTAGGGCTGCTGAGGTTCCACAGGCGCCCCCTGCACAGCCACACCCAGCTTCCACCTCAGAGGCAAAGTTTTGGGGAGCTATTACTATGCTACCCTGCTAGCGGCCTCCCAGGGTAATAGTCGAGGTCCTAAGGCCCCCAATTCCAGCTCCCAAGAGTCCACTGCCATAACCTAACTCAAAGAGTTTTTGAGGATGAACCCACCAGTTTATACGGGGTCAAAAGTGAAGAAGGACCCATATAACTTTATCGATGAGATGTGGAAAGTTTTGAGGGCCATGCACGCTAATGAGATTGAAGGAGTTGAGCTTGCCTTCTATCAGCTAAAAGATGTTGCAAATGTCTGGTATAACTAGTGGGAGGATAGTCGGGGTGAGAGTGCTGAGCCCGCTGAGTAGGATTAGTTTGAGAGTGCCTTCCTCGACCACTTCTTTCCCCAAGAGCTGAGGACGGCAAAGGTTAAAGAGTTTGTGAACCTGAAGAGGAGATAACCATCAAAGAGTAGAACCTCAAGTTCATTAAGTTGTCCAGGTATGCTTTGGTGATGGTCCAGGATATGAGGGCAAGAATGAGAAAGTTTGTGTTAGGATTAGGTAAACATGTGAAGAGGGAGTGCACGATAATGTTACTGATTTTGGGCATGGACATCTCCAGAATCATGGTTTATGCCCAACAAACCAAGGAGGACAAGAAGAAAGACCTAGAAAAACACTTGAGTAAGAGAGCCAAGTCTATAAGGCATGAGCCTAGCTAGCGTAAGCAGGACAAGGGAGACATATCTTACTTTCAGAAGAAGCATTCGCGGGATGCACCATCATCAGCCAGTGAACCAACTCCAAACACTAGGTATGACTAGAAATCTCAAGGGCAGTCGAACTTTAGAGCACAAGATTCGCAGGTCAGTGTGACACTTGGCTCCAAAAGAAAACCATCTTGTTGAAAGTGTGGTAGGATGCATTTGGGAGAATGCAAGGACGGAGGAAATGGTTATTAAGTGTGGGCAGACAGGTCACTTCCTGAGAGACTGCCTACTTTGGGGCAATATAGCACAATCTTCTACTACCATACCTATCCTAGGGTAACCAAAAGGGTGCTATACTAGGGACAAGTGGAGGAACGAACTGTTTTTTATTTAATGGGAAACAGACAGGACTAAGAGGTCGTACCTGATATCGTAACGGGTATGCTTCAAGTCTTTACTTTTGATGTTATGTTTTGCTTGATCAAGGGCAACAATGTCCTTTGTGAGACCATATGCAGCTAGAAAATTTGATATTTCTCCTGAGTGTTTACTTGAACATTTCCCTATTTCCACTCCTGTTGGTGAGTCTATCATAGACAAAAGAGTTTATAGAGGTTGTGTAGTATCTATCTACCATAGGAATACTCTTGCTGATCTGGTTGAGTTAGAGATGATTGAATTCGATATAATTCTTGGTATGAATTATCTCCATACCTGTTGAGCCACCATTGACTGTAGAACCTAGACTATCAAGTTTCAGTTTCCAAATGAGCCTGTTATAGAATGGATGGGGGATTATGTTGCACCTAAGGGAAAATGTATTTCTTACCTTAGAGCTAGGAAGTTAATCTCTAAAAGTGCATATACTATCTCGTATGAGTCAACTCTGATGATGTTGGGTCCTCTACTCTAGAGGCAGTGCCGATTGTAAATGAGTTTCCTGAAGTATTTCCTGAGGATCTGCCTGGAACCCCTCCTAATAGGGAGATTGACTTTGGGATTGATGTTCTTCCCGATCTAGACTATCTCAATTCCACCTTATAGGATGGCCCCCGCTGAGTTGAAAGAGTTGTAGGAGTAGTTGAGGGACTTGTTAGAGAAGGATTTTATCAGACCAAGTGTTTCTCCTTGGGCTGCTCCTATTCTATTCGTGCGAAAGAAGGGTGGGTCTCTCAGAATGTGCATAGATTATAGGTAATTGAACAAGGTCACGATTAAGAATAAATATCCCCTCCCAAGGATAGATGATCTATTTGACCAACTTCAGGATGCCTCTTGTTTTTCGAAGATAGACCTCAGATCTGGCTACTATCAATTGAAAGTGAGGGAATGTGATATCCCAAAGATAGCCTTTAGGACAAGGTATGACCATTTTGAGTTCTTGGTCATGTCCTTTGGGCTGGCTAATGCACTTGCAACCTTCATGGACCTAATACACAGAGTATTCAAACCATATCTTGACATGTTCGTGATTGTTTATTGATGACATCCTGGTATATTCTAAGGATAAAAAGGAGCATGCCAACAATCTTAAAGTGGTTCTACAAACTCTCAAGGGCCATGAATTGCATGCAAAGTTTTCAAAATATGAGTTCTAGCTCATGTCAGTGGCCTTCTTAGGTTATATTATCTCGGGTGATGGTATTCGATAGATGCCCAGACGATTGAAGCGGTCAAGAACTAGCCTCGGTCGATCTCTCCAACTGACATAAGAAGTTTCTTGGGGATGGCAGGCTACTACCACAAATTTATTGATGAGTTTTCTTCCTTATGTACACTATTGACTGCGCTGACTCAGAAAAAGGCCAAGTTTGAGTGGTCTGATGAATGTGAGCAAAGTTTTCAAGAGTTGAAGGCTAGACTAACTACCGCACTAATTTTGACTTTGCCCGATCGGATGGAAGACTTTATGATATATTGTGATATATTTAGAGTTGGATTGGGTTGTGTGCTGATACAAAAAGTGAAGGTGATAGCCTATGCTTCTAGACAACTTATGATCTATGAGAAAAATTATCCGACTCATGATCTTGAATTGGCAGCAGTGGCGTTTCCACTTAAGATCTGGTGCAACTACTTATATGGAGTGCATGTGGATGTGTGCACTGACCGCAAGAGCTTACAATATGTATTCAGTTAGAAAGAGCTCAACCAATAGCTGAGAAGATGACTGGAGTTGCTCAAGGACTATGATATGAGTATTCTCTACCACCCAGATAAGGCTAACATTATTGCTGATGCTCTTAGCAGGTTATCGATGGGTAGCACTGCCCATATGGAGAAGGGAAGAAAGAGTTGGCTAAGGAAGTGCATAGATTTGGCTGTTTGGGGGTACAACTTGAAGAAAATAATGAAGGAGGGGTCAATGTTCATAATAAGTCTGCTTCATCCTTAGTGTCTGAGGTAAAGAAAAAGCAAGACCAAGATCTTGTCTTATTCCAATTGAAAGAAGCTATCCACAAGCACTAAGAGATGGTCTTCTCCAAAGAGGGAGATGGAGTGATGAGATACCAGGGTAGATTGTGTGTTCCCGATATGGATGGGTTTCGGGAAAGAATCATGGTAGAAGCTCACATGTCATGCCCCGAAAGGGTACCCTAGACGTAACCGACACTCAGCGACTATTGCTAGTCCCCAAGCGAACCACTTGGCCTCATCATATTCATTCATTCATGCATTCTACTATCAGCGGAAGGCATAAGGAATAAATGAGCACAACATCATCTAGTCTCAAAATAATATTATAATAAAAGAGGCTAGTAGGAAGAACTTGCTCACAATTTTACATTAACATTCGACTCTATTCTATGAAGTCTCTATCACTATCAGGTGGTGCCATTAACAAACCCATGACTACCTCAATCAAAACAAAATTAAAATGTGTCTAACTCTAAGGCAAGATAAAATAAATGAATCCTCCAAAGTAGGGGAGGTTCACCAATCAGCTGAATGTATCAAATCCTCAATGATGTACTTATTGACGATCTCCAAATCATGTATCTACATCATGAAATGATGCAATCTCAGATAGAGACATCAGTACGTGGAATGTACTGGTATGTAAAATAGCTGAGTGAAACTGAAACCGGTAGAATAATATAGAAACAATAATCAACATCAAGGATAGTAACAATCAACATGTCAAATGTCTATCCAAAGCAAGAATAAAGAGTAGACAAGTGACCCATCAACCACTCAACTCATTAATCAAAACACACTCATCTCAAAGGAACTCAACTCAACTCATCTCATCACATCTCATCTCGACTCAGATTACTCAGTTTGGGAATTTTCTGAGAGTTTCTCGGACCTACACCCTTCATCTATAAGCCAATGATGGTACAACAAAGCGATGTCTTTACGGTATCCGCCCAGTACATTCCTGGTGTAGAAGGGCATATATTTGTAGGGTTTATAATAACATCAAGTCCTATTTTAGGACTAAGGAAACATCCGTTTATCATGGTCCAATCCTCTTCTACGCTAGCCAAGTAGTTAATGAGTGCGAGTGGGACTCACTCTTGCTCATTTTTGATATTCAGTACTCCTCCCAGGACTTAACGTGCTCATAAATAACAGCATCATCCAATTATCATCAATCATCTCATCTCAAATCAGCCTCACAGGGACACTCACTATCTCATTAGTCCACTTCTCAATCAATAGCTCAGGGCTTAGAACAATCATTAGGGATAATAGAATAGACAAATCGTTAGAGTTTATTTATGGAGACTCAAGGAAATATCAAGTTCTATCAATCTATCATCATTCTCACACTTACAGTCACAATCTCTATCAACATTCTCAATCAATGCTCTGGACTCAATTCCTATCTTCATTCATGCAATCTTTACGAAATAATAAGTAGGGTTTTGTAACACCCAACACCTTACATGTACTAGTTCTATGCAAATGAAACATGATGTGCCTTGGCCAATTTAACAACCATTTTAAAAAGTTCTTGAGTTTCAGATTAGAGGACTATATGTATGTCTAACGATTAAGACGAGTGAGTGAATCTAAGTTTTAAGCCAAATTGGGGAAGCAGAGGCCTTAAATGAAGTAAGAGAATTGAGGTGCTTGTAGGACTTAGGAAGCTAGCAGGTGAGTCACCTACTTCCTTAGCTTAAACATGCTAGCTAGACGGAGATGAGGCTCGACACCCAATTTGTCCAAGTCCGATAAAGAATAAACTCCAAGTTAAAGGTGTAATTTTGGCCCATGTTCTAGCTTCATAAATGAACTATATTTTCAACCCAAGAAGAATATTAAAATAGCCCAAAGACATCACAATTTCTATGATAATTTAAGCCCAAACTAACTAAGAGAGAAGGGAAAAATAGGCAGCAAAGGCCCATCAATTTGGAGCCCCTTAAAGCCCAAGTGAAAGGGGAAAGATGGTACATTACTAACTTGATAAAATAAGGCTAAATATTCAAGGGAAAGCCAAATTATCTCTTTAAAAAGGCTTACAAGTAGCACCCTTAAGCCACTTCAACTTGTAAAAAAAAAATTAGATTTTCTTAAGGCTTTCTCTCTACACTTTCTTACCTTGCAAAATAGCTACAAGGAGACTTTTAAGGTTCGTGGAGAATCCCTACACTTGAAGGTAACATTAAGTAAGGTTACTTATGTGTTTACTATGGTTTTCTTATGAAAAATAAGAGACTATGTTGGTTAGGTATATGTTGAAACTTTTGGACAACATGTGTTCCAAGGGTTGTTGTATACTTTTCTTGTTTATTAGGGAGATTTTCTCTTCTTGGTTAGATTAATTATGAAAAAAAGTTTCTTTTCTTAATTTTTTTCAGTCCTGTAATGATTTATAAAGGTCGCTGCACTATTTGGTTATACGTAACAATCGAGGTTTAACGTGTTATCCTAAGTGTGTTGTTGGTAGAAATTATGGGTTGATTGATTGAGGACTATGGTCTCACATCCTCCACCTATTTTGAGAACTATTTTTGAGCTATTTTAGGGTGATTTTTACATATAAATATTATGGTAACAGTTTTGTTGAAGTTGGTAAAGGTTTGGAATTGTTGACGTCGTAATGTAGCAAAGGGACATAATGTTATGCTGCCTATTTGTATGTCGTGTGTAATTATTATGTGTTGTGCCTTGTGAGCTGTTGTAAGAGTATTAAGGGTATAAAACAAGCTGTATATTATATGTACATAAGAATGGTTATTAGAATATACAATTATAAGTGGAAAGGTTGAAAAAATGCCTTTGGGTCGCTAAATACAAGCTTGCTGCTTGGATGTTACTTTTTATAAGATTGGACTGCCAAGAATTGTTACTTAGCTGCTAATAGCAGTCTTATTGCTACTCTATTATAGATAAATATTTGGAGGAAAGAGAGGTTATTTTGAGGTAATAACAAGGTTATACAACGAGGTATGTAAAGCTATATGATTTCGTATTACTTGGTATGAAATCTAGATTCTTCCTTGGCATATAAAGGCAGTTACCAACTTCAACACAACTATTAACCATGTCCCCACTCTTTCACATATTCATATGCTACCATACATAGTCACTTGCAAACCTGCATACGTACTTAGGTATCAAGATATACGAGTTCTTTCTACTAAATAAAGTCCATATCTTCTATGTATTTCATTATTTGTGTAACCTACTCCTTTCATTATGGTGTTGTGTTTTGTGATTATTTACATGTCGTATGCTGTATCTACAATCCTACAGTTCCAATATTATGACAACCAAAAAATCATCTCAAAGGTAATTAAAAGGTAAAGTATATTGTTTATTGATGGGTGGTAACCCGAGGGCTGAATGAATCACCTAGCCAGGGTCGATCCTATCACGGGGGTAGTCCAATGGGTGAAAGGAAAAGCCTAGGTAGGGCCGATCCCAATATAGATTTACCACTTATCAGTTGGTTATTTGTACTACATGATGTACATAGATTATACAGTAAAATAAAGTAATAAAAATAACATAAAGTACATGATTCCACAGTATGACTAAAGGTGGTCTCTTATCTTTACACCGGTGCATAGTTTCATTTGAGTTATTATTTCATATACAGTATTTCCTGCCTTACATATTCAGTGCATTTTCTCGTACTGAAATCCCTTATGGGGGACTTGCATTTCAAGCTTTAGGTACAGGTGCTAGTGGCTCTCCTGAGTAGGAGGACAAGATGTCCAGTTGTTGTTACCAAACTCCAGGTTACTGCGGAGCTTTGCGTGTCCAGAGTTTATATTTTTATGTTGTATAGTTAGTCAAGATAGGGCCTGTCCCGACTCTTATTAGATACTTTTCCTTATCTAGAGGCTTTGTAGACTATGTAAATTAAACTGTGGTCATGTCTCGTTCTTTATAAAACGTGGCCCCAACGACCTAGTCATATGCATTTCCTTTTGGCTTGTTTTTACTGTTTACTTTCTTGAAAACATATTGATGTAGAAACTCCTTATAATATGTATGGAAAACACATGGATACAAGTTAGTTCTCCTGAGTCTTATCGGCAACGGGTGCCAGTCCACCTTAACTGGACTTTGGGCGTGACAAAAGTGGTATCATAACAGGTCATCCTAGGAAGTCTACAAAGATGTGTCTATGTAGAGTCTTGTTTATCGATGTGTTGTACACTACATTTATAAGTAGGAGGCTATGTGGCATTTAGGAGTTGTTACTTTCTTTTCATTCTTTATGTAGTGCCATAGAGCCAAGTGTAATAGATAGATTGTGTCTAACTTCTAAATTATTTTGTACAACAAGTATGCCTAAAACCAGGAAAAACAAAGGTAAAGGGAAGGAAGTAGAAGTTGTGGTTTGTATACCCAGTCGAGTGAGACAATGAAATAAGTCTCAAGATAAGTCTCTGTCATAGACATATCTAACTCTTCCAGCTCCTGATGAACCAGGAAGTACTGAAATTCCCCCGGAAACACCTATCGATGCTACCGTGCAGGATCTAAGAACTACAATCCAACTATTGACTTGTATAGTTGCTGGCCAAGGCCAAAGAAATGAAGGCCCAATTATAGGTTCAGGTGGTGCGAATTGGGCAGCTAGCGCAAGGATATGTGACATCCTTAATTTGGACCCTCCATCCTTCACCAAGTTAGATCCAAATGAAAATCCCTAAGAATTTGTTGACCAGATTCAATGCACTTTAGATGTTATGCATGTGAGTGGTAGATAAGCTCTTGAGTTAGCGATATATAGCTTGAAGGGTGTGGCTATATTGTGGTATGAAGATTGGAAGCAATCCAAGGATATAGATGTACCTGCGACTACCTGGAGGGAGTTCAGAGAGGCATTAATTGACCTTGGTTCTACACTAGTATACATCACTCTACTAGTTGTTGGGAAGCTTGAGAGAACACCTAAATTATTGAACAAACCATTTGCAGTGACTACATCAGTCGGTGAATCTATTATAGCTAAAGGGGTTTATTATGACTGTGTAGCAACTGTTTGTGACTGTGACACATTGACTGACTGTATTGAGCTACAAATGGTGGAATTTGATGTTATAATGGGTGTCAATTGGTTAGCTTCTTGCTATGCCACCGTGGATTGAGAACTAAGAGAGTGTACTTCCACTTTCCAAATGGGGCAGTTCTTGAATGCGAAGGTAATATTGGGGCGCCAAAGGGTAAGTTTCTCTCTTATTTTAAGGCAAGAAAGATGAAATCTAAGGGGTATATATATCATTTAGCTAGAGTAAGGGATATAGGGGCAGAATCACCAACTCTTCAATCAGTGCCAGTGGTGAATGAATTTGTTGATGTGTTCCCTGAAGAACTTCCAGGCTTACCTCTAGAACGAAAAGTAGATTTTGGTATTGACTTACTTCCAGGCAGTCAACCTATTTCTATCCCTCTATATAGAATGTCCCCGAAAGAATTGCGTGAATTAGAAGAGCAGTTAAAAAACTTATTGGAGATGGGTTTCATATGACCTAGTGTGTCCTCTTGTGGTGCACCAGTGGTATTTGTACGTAAAAAAGATGACAAATTGAGAATGTGTATCGACTATTGATAATTGAATAGGGTGACAATAAAGAAAAAATACCCCCTCCCTAGGATTGATAATTTATTTGATCAGTTACAGCATGCCAAATCCTTTTCAAAAATTGATTTAAGATCAGGTTATCACCAAGTGAGGGTAAGTGAGGGTGAAGGAGAAAGATATACCCAAGACAACTTTCAGGATACGCTATGGTCACTTTGAATTTCTTGTTATGTCATTTGGGCTGACGAATGCACCAACAATTTTCATGGATCTGATGAATAGGGTATTTAAGACATTCTTGGATGTGTTTGTGATAGTATTTATAGATGATATTTTGGTACATTCAAGATCAGAAGAGGACTATCCAAATCACTTAAGACAGGTGTTACAAGTTCTTTGTGATCGACAGTTGTATGCGAAGTTTTCTAAATATGAATTTTGGTTTAAATCAGTGGCATTCTTGGGTCATATTGTATCTGATGAAGGAATACGGGTTGATTCACAAAAGATAGAGGCTGTTAAAGATTGGCCAAGGCCAACAACACCCATGGAAGTTCAGAAGGTTATTACAGAAGGTTTGTTAAAGGTTTTTCTTCTATTTCTGCACCTCTAACAAAGTTGACACATAAAGAAACCAAGTTCCAATGGAATGATGCATATGAAAGGAGCTTCCAAGAGCTGAAAAATAAGCTAACTTCCGCACCTGTGCTACTGCTTCCAAAAGGAACCGAGGGGT
>JAOTQR010040178.1:0-15420 GCA_025774065.1 Solanum ossicruentum | reverse complement strand
TTTCCAAGGGCCCCATGTGTTGGGGGTGTGGTTCCTAAAGATGGGTGCCCAAAATATGGTAGGGGTCATAGTGGCCCGTGCTTGAGGGATACTAATACTTGTTATAGTTGTGGGGAAGTTGGGCATAAGGTGATGAATTGCACTCGAAATTGCAACAAGGTTATGGAGGTTCGTCCACATGGTGCAAATATGGTTCCCTTGGGGAGAGGTGGTCAACATGGTGGTGCCGCAAGACACAATCGATTCTATGCATTCCAAGGGCAGAAAGCGGTTGAGGAAGGTCTCAATGTCATCACCGGCATGTTAAAAGTCTTTGATTTTGATATGTATGCATTGATTGATCCTGGTGTCACTCTTTCTTTTGTTACCCCTTTTGTTGCCAAAAAGTTCCATGTTGACCCCGAATTGTTGGGTAAGTCGTATGATGTGTCTACCCCTATTGTTGCATCTATTGTTGCTAGAAATGTGTATAGAAATTGTCCTATTTTCATTTTGCATATGATATTACTTTGTGATCTTCTTGAGTTGGGAATGGTGGATTTTTATCAAATTCTTGGGATGGAATGGTTGCATGCATACTATGCCTCTATTAATTGTAGAACCAGTAGGGTCTAATTCCATTTCCCAAATGAGCCCATTCTTGAGTGTGAGAGTCATGATGTGGTGATAAAGGGTAGGTTCATATCTTGCATTAAAGCCCGTAAGTTGATCTCTAAGGGGTGTCTATATCATCTTGTGAGAGTAAGGGATGTGGAGTCCAAGGTCCTTCTTATAGAGTCGGTTCCAATTGTAAATTAGTTCCTTGATATCTTTCCAAATGACCTTCACGGTGTTCCACCAGAAAGGGAAATGGATTTTGGTATAGACCTCCTTCCCAATACTCAACCCATTTCTATTCCCCCTTACCTTATGGCCTCGGCGACGTTAAATGAGTTGAAGGATCAATAGAGGGATTTATGGTGAAGGGTTTCACTAGGCCTAACTAATTACCTTGGGGTGCACCAGTGTTGTTTGTGAAGAAGAAGGATAGCTCCCTTAGAATGTGTATTGGTCGTCGGCAACTCAATAGGGTCACCATAATGAATAATTATCCTCTTCCATGGATTGATGATTTGTTTGACCAATTGCAAGGGTCTAGTCACTTCTATAAGGTTGATCTTCGGCCTGGGTACCATCAAGTGAAGGTGAGGGAGTGTAAAGACGGCCTTCCGGACTAGGTATGGACATTATGAGTTTGTTGTGATGTCCTTTGGATTGACCAATGCACCTACTATCTTAATGGATCTTATGAATAGGATCTTTAAACCCCCACCTTGATTCATTTGTTGTGGTCTTCATTGATGATATTTTGATCTATTCACATAGTTAGAAAGAGCATATGGGTGATTTGAGGGTAGTGCTAAAAAGATTGAGAGAAGAGAAATTGTATGCCAATTATGAAAAATGTGTATTTTGCATAAAAGAGGTTGCCTTACTAGGTCATGTGGTGTCGGTGGATGGTATTAAGATAGATCCTAAAAAGACGGATGTGGTTAGAAATTGGTCTAGACCATTGACCCCATTGAATATTAGGAGCTTCTTGAGCTTAGCAGGTTACTATTGGAGGTTTGTGAATAAGTTCTCTTCTATTGCTTCTCGTATGACCAAGTTGAGTCAAAAGAAAGTAAAATTTGTGTGGACAGAGTAGTGTGGAAATAGTTTCCAAACATTGAAAGATAAGCTCATGTCTGCTCCGATATTGTCAATACTGGAAGGGCTAGAAGGATTTGTTGTGTATTGTGATGCTTCTAGAGTTGTTTTAGGTTGTGTGTTGATGCAAAATGGTAAGGTGATAGCCTATGCTTCTGGACAACTCAAAGTTCATGATACAAATTATCCTACCCATGATTTCGAATTAGCCGTTGTGGTCTTTTCTTTGAAGATTTGGTGTAATTATTTGTATGGGGTGCATTGTGAAGTGTTCACCGATCATAAGTGTCTCCAATATGTCTTCACTCAAAAAGATCTTAACTTGAGACAAAGAAGGTGGCTAGAACTTCTTTAAGGACTATGATATAAGTGTGCACTATCATGTTGGTAAGGCTAATATGGTGGCCAATGCTAAGTAAGGTGTTCATGGGTAGTCTAGCACATGTTGATGATGGTGGCAAATAGGTGACTAGAGAGGTCCATCAGTTGGCTAGATTGGGAGTTAGGTTGGAAGAGGTTGATAATGGTGGTGGTGTTTTTGTTGATGGTTCTAAAACTTCCTTGGTTGAGGTGGTGAAAGCTAAGCAATCTTCACCCCGCTTTGTCGAAATTGAAGGCATTGGTAAATGATGGTAAGGTGGAGGTTTTCTCCCAAGGGGGAGATGGTACCCCTAGATATCAAGATATGTTGTGTGTGCCTTGTGTTGATGGCTTGAGAGAAAAGATTCTTGATGAGGCTCGTGGTTCTTCCTATTCTATTCACCCTGATTCTATTAAGATGTACAGAGATTTGAGAGAGGTGTATTGGTGGGGAGGCATGAAAAGGGATATTGCCAAATTTCTTTCCGATTGTCATTGTTGTCAACAAGTCAAAGTCGAGCACTAAAGGATGGGTGTCCTAGCAAAAGTTCCCAAAGCTTATCCGGATAATAAGGTTTTCACTCAAGCTTCAAGTCTCCATTTCAAATCTCCTTCAAGAAATTCTCCAAAGCTAAGGTATGTGCGTTTCAACAATTGGGACCTTGCACCCATGGTGCTTAAGCTTTCTTTTACCTAAATCAGCATGATTCAAAGTTGATTTACCCATGCCTCTTACTTTTTATGAATTTCAATGCACACTATTTTGGGGTTTCATGATATTATGATTGTTTTAGCATGTTTTGAATATGAATCTAAGATCAATTGCAAGACTTGATGAAGGGTTTTGATGTAAATTATTTGAAAGTGTTACCAAGTATCTATTGGTAGTTTTACACTGAATTTTCTAGCATGATTCCACTATTGAATTACATGGTTTCACATTAGCACTACACACCCACCAAGTGTTTGATAAAATGTCCGGTTATGATTTCTTGAGGAATTGAAGGCCCAATGCATGTATTATGAGTTGAATGACTATATGATGATGAAAAGAGTGTATGTAAATGATATTATCTCTATAGTGTTGGCAATTGACCAAGCCTCACTCAGGGGGTTGTAGGCTCGGGTAACTATGTTGAGGGGTTTGTACCTCAATCGCCTCGCTCAGGAGGTGGTAGGCCCATGCTACCAGGATGAGGGTTTGTACATTGATAACCATGTTGAGGGGTTTGTACCTCATCAATCATGTTGAGGGGTTTGTACCTTATCAACCATGTTTAGTGGTTTGTACCTAATCAATCATGTTGAGGGGTTTGTGCCTCATCAATTATTTGAGGGGTTTGTACCTCATTCACCTCTTCAAGGAAGTGGTAGGCCTTGGATATTCACTAATAATGGTCTCTCGTTACACATGTATTACTTTCTATGTAATCATGATTTACTTCAAGCATCTTCCATGCATGCCATATTGTTATGTGCTACTCATTGCCTATGCTAATGCTTTTCGATTATGTTTCTTATCTCTTATTTCATTGACACACTTAGTACATCCAAACGTACTAAGGCATACTTTATGCCTACATGATGTCACCATGTAGGAACCGGAGCCCACTTGAGCATCTTCCTCCATATGGCTAGTACGATTTCTCCCAAGATTGTTGGTGTGTCCTTCATTCCGGGGACGATGTTCATGATCTCATGCTATGTTCTAAGACTATTTTTCTTTTATGTATATATTGACTATGAGGGTTAGCCCGATTGTTTGTCTTGGACCCCACACTTATCTATATAGTAGAGGTGTTGTTGGACATATGATGTATTGAACCTTGACTCTTTTTTTTGATGCTTATGTTATGAAAGTATTCCTTTAGCCCTTTTTTCCTTATTTCTACTCTTATTATGTTGTTTAGTTGCTTCCGCAATCAATGATGTGTAATGATATTTTAAGAGGCTTTCTTAGGGTCCTTTCAGGTTCCCCATTCGTCGTGTCACGTCTAGGCCCTAGGCTTGAGTCGTGCCACTTAGGTTGTTAATGACAAACCATCTATTAGGGGAATTAGAAGACCCTTGTTCTTGATGAAACTGGCCACTTTTTAGACCTAGGAACTTCCCATCAAAACGGGCCCTCTTGGCCTCACCAGTCCTCCTTTTCCTTAACTTCCCCCCTCCATTAGTTCGGTATATGTCATTAGGTGGGACAAATCCATGTCATTAATAAACATAGCAGACTGACACTCCGTATTCATCAAATCGGATAGACCCATAATAAATTTGTTCGTTCTAGACCTTAGATCGGTAACCAAGTGTGGAGCATATTTAGAGCGTTGGTTAAAATTGAGGGCATACTACCTTACACTTACTGACCCTTGCTTCAAATTCATGAAATCCATCATTTTGGCCTCCCTAAACTCAAGAGGGAAGAACTAGTTGAGAAATGCCGCCTTAAACTCCTCCCATAAAATAACATTGTTGTTCCCCTTCTCCATTTTCCATTGGGTAAACCATATTTTGGCCACCCCCTTGAGTTAGGAAGCCGCTAACTCCGCCTTCTCTTCAGACATATACCCATGATATCCAACACCTTGTATACCTCATCAACAAATTCTTGAGTGTCTTTATCCACCTTTGAACCATGAAACACCGGTGGTCTCATCCTCATGAAATCTCTTACCCTAGATGCCTGAGTCGCAGCGTAAGGGGCTTGGGCCCCTTGAGACTTGATTATTCATGGCTTGAACAAGTAAGGTGAGAGCATCCCGGAGCTCTCCATGAGTCGGTTGTTCTTCGGGAGTGCGGGCTCTTCTTCCTCTTGTGTTAGGCATGATCTAAAAATAGCAAAGAATAATTTTTAGAGAGGTAACCTGACCTAACTTCTATAGCACAACATAGATCATGAAGGGAAACATTTCCTAAAACGTCTCATAGCCTCTTACTCATAGTTGTAGTGCACAATACAATGATAAATAAGACTCTAATCAACGTGGTTTGTTGGATGCCGAGGACCAATAACAATCTAGTTCTCTGATACAAAGTTGGTTATGACCCAGACCTAGGGCCTAGATGTGACATAGCGAATGAAGAACTCGAAGGGACCTCAAACAAGCCTCTTAGCATATCATTACTCATCCTTGGTTGCGGAAGCAATTATATAACAACGATAGATAGAAAGAGGAATACGGCGCTAAGGCACATCCTTGATACCATAGAAATATAACACGCCAATAATATAGGATTAACAAATCATAAGGTTCCAACAACACCTCTAATACATAGATAGAAGTGGAGGCTAAGACAATCTCCAGGATCACTCTCATAATCATATGTTTCCAACATAAGAAGAGTCAATACATAGCATAAATTAAGAGAAATATGTCCTCGGAGTTGAGGAATCACCAACTTTCTTTGACAGAAATCATACCAGCCACAAGTAGGATGATCATGAGGAGCTCTAGTTCACACATGGTGACATCATGTAGGCATAGAATATGTTTTGGTACATTTGAATGTAAAGTATGTAGGATGAAATGCAACAAGGGGTAAGCAACCCAATTGAAATGCTTATATAGGCATTGAATGAACATAATAACAATATCGCATGAATGAATGACGCTTGAAGTAAAACATAGATATATAGAAAATATTACATGTATAGGAAGAGACCATCCTCATAGACCACGCCACTTCGTACTTGGAATCCAAGGTAAACGACCCCTTAGTGGTGTTTGAGGTATCAACCCCTCAACTTAGTCAATGGGTTTGCCACCCCCAATTTAGGTGTTTGAGGTACCAACCCCTCAACTTGATTAATGGATTTGCTACCATCCATCAAGGTGTTCAAGGTACCAACCCCTCAACTTGGTTAATGAGTTTGCAACCCCCCATCAAGGTGTTTGAGGTACCAACCCCTCAACTTGGATAATGGGTTTTCCACCGCCCCTCTCGTCAAGGTGTTTGAGATACCAACCCCTAAACTTGGTTAATTGGTTTACCATCTCCCATCAAGGTGTTTGCGGTATCAATCCCTCAACGTGGTTATGGACAACTTGCAACACTAAAGATACCTTTCATGAAATCAACACAGATATATACATTCCTTTCATCATCGTAAAGTCATTCAAGTCACAGGTCAAGCCATGGATCATCAAAAGCCCAAGAATTAAAAACCAAACATTTTATCAAATACTTGGCGGGTGTGTAATGCTAGTGTAAAACCATGAAATTTAACAGTGTATTTATGCCAGAAAACTTGAAGTAAATCAACCCACCAACACTTGGTAATACCCTCATGCAAGATACATAAAAACCCTCCATCAAAATCCACAACAGATCATAGATTCATAGCTTAAAACATGCTTAATTAGTCACAAGTTCATGAAACCCTAACATAATTTATAGTCAAATTCATAGTGAGTAATACTCATGAGTAAAT
Source organism: Solanum ossicruentum (assembly GCA_025774065.1). NCBI lineage: Eukaryota > Viridiplantae > Streptophyta > Magnoliopsida > Solanales > Solanaceae > Solanum > Solanum ossicruentum. The sequence continues at coordinate 8,942 of JAOTQR010040178.1, read as the reverse complement.
CAACTTAGAAACATGCATTTTAGGTAAAAAAAAAAAAAAGAAGAAGGTTAGCCACGATGACTAAACAACCCAATGGTTGAAACTCATATACCTTAACTTTGGAGATTTCCTTGAAGAAGATTTGAAATGAAAACTTGAAGCTTGAGTTAATTCCTTAAGATCCAGATTGAGTTTGGGACCCTTGATTTTGAGTGAAGTATTTGTCTAAGTGTTAAAAAAGGTTTTGCGGAATGTCTTGTATGATATGAAGTTGAAAATGACTAATTATAGGTGTTACTAAGCATAGGAAGACTTAGGCCAAAGACCCAAAGGCCTTGGACCGAGATTAGAAAAACTAGAAACAAAATACACTACTAAAAGATAGGTCCGTGTCACGGAGCACTCATGGACTACTTCTGGAGTTGCAAAATTGGCATAATTAGTTTTTTGCTATGGATCCTCTAAAATTCGAGTTATACCCATCCACTCAATTTTTCCCCTAAACAAGAATATGAAGTCGGATGCACGGATATTGTGATATATGAAATGACGATTATGGGCATTTTCTAGGCACATTTTTGGGCATTTTTTGTGGTCATTCCAACCAGATGGTCACCTACTACTGATGTATGATATTCTTCTAAAATATCCTACATAGGTAAATTGGAGACACATATTCGGTTCATGTTATCCATGCATTCTTTTAAGAGGTAAGGCTCATCCCGATAGTATTTCTACACATCATGAAGGAACTTTTTCCTATGGTGATGGTTTGAAAAATTTAGAATGATTCCACTAACCAAATAATTTGCAAATCAACATACCAAGGTGTCATCACCGCTTCATTTAGAAAATTATCAGAGATTTCCTCCTCTTAACCATCTGTGAGAGCTTGGTGATTCAAGTTTGTATATATAGTTAGCCACTTGATTTTCACAGACTTTCCTATCTCATACCTCAAAATTGAATTCATGTAGCAACAACACCCACCAGAGAAGCCTTGGTTTCACGTCCTTCTTTGTCATAAGGTAGCAATGTGGAACATGGTCAATGTGGACAACAAACATTGTACCAGGGCAGTACACTCAGAATTTTTCAAAGGCATACACTACAGCTAGCAGCTCCTTCTCTATCAATGCATAATTTTTCTGGTCGTATTCAACATCTTGCTAGCATAATAAATTGGGTGAAAAAGTTTCCTAACTCGTTGATTTAATATTGTCCCCAGAGCTACAACACCTGCATCATACATCACCTCGAAAGGTTTAGACCAATTCAAAGAAATTATCACTAGAGCTCCAATCAATTTCTTCTTGAGAGTTTCAAATGATTGCAAGCATGCACTATCAAAAACAAATTGTGATTATTTTTCCAATAGCTTGCACATGAGACTCATGATTTGAGACTTATGATTTTCTTTAAGTCTTTTATGAACCTTCTATAGAATCTAGCATGTCCCATGAGACTTCTCACTCCCTTAACAAAAATATAGGGAGGGAGTTTCGCAATTACTTCAACTTTGACTTGGTCAACTTGTAGCCCCTTCCGCGAGAACTTATGGCTCAACACTATTCCTTCTTTGTCCATGAAGTGGAATTTTTCCTAATAGAGAACCAAGTTAGTTTCAACACACATTTGCAGCACCTTCTCCAAGTGACTTAAGAACTGATCAAAGGTGTCACCCACTACCAAGAAATCATCCATAAATACCTCTATTGAGTCTTTGACCATGTCAGCAAAAATTATTAGCATACATTTTTCAAATGTGAAAGGGCATTACATAACCCAAATGACATTCTCTTGAAAGCTAATATACCAAAAAGGCATGTAAAGGTAGTCTTATCTTGATCCTCGAGTGCAATAGATATTTGATTATACCAGGACTAACCATCAAGGAAATAATTCCACCCCCTTCTGGCAAGTTATCTAGCATTTGGTCCATGAATGGTAGTGGGGAATTATCTTTCTCTATCGATGTATTTAACTTCCAGTAATCCATGCAAATCTCCACCCAGCGACTAGTTGTGCTGATATTAATTGGCACTTCTCATTTGGGACTATAATTTTGCCTCCTTTCTTAAGCACACATAAAGCTGGACTTACCTAATTATTTTCTGCAATTGGGTATATCACGCCAGCATCTAACCACTTAATGATCTCCTATTTCACCACCTCTAGTACGGGGGGAGGGGGTTTAGTCTGCATTGGTGTTCAACAGTGGGCTTACATCCCTCATCCAATTTCGTCTTGTAGGTGCTAATCCGCGAAAGAATGTCCACGATGTCAGCTATTGTCCAGCCAATGGGTTTGACATGTTTCTTGAGCACCCTAACAAGAACCTTAACTTATTTTTCATGTGGATCTATTGTGACGATTACTAGTAAGGTTTTGTTGTCCCCTAAGAAGGCATATTGCAAGTGATTTGGTAGATCCTTTAGCATGATCTTTGGTGGCTCCTAAACAGATGGTTTCACTTGTTGTGCTTCTCGATTTTTCAAATCTATATCAAGCTTAACTAGGTTTTTTGAATGGCCTCTATCCCCTATCATGGAAGCCACCACTTCACAATCATTCTCATCTTCCTCACCGCAGTTCAACATAATTTTTACCATTGAATTAGCCCCCAAATAAGACAACTTTTCAAGTTCTTGCATAGTCTTATCAACCAAATCAACAACAGTATTCACATGGAAGTCATCATGACTTTGTAATGCGTTATCGACATTGAAGCTCACTTTTTCCCTTTCACTCTGAATTTCAAACTCCTACTTTTGATATCCGCCAAGGCTCTATTAGAAGCCAAAAATGGTCATCCCAAAATGATGAGCACATCAATGTCCATGTCACAATCCAAAACTATGATGTAAGCTAGGAATATGAACTTATTTACTCTGATAAACACATCATACCATATGCCGACTGGCCTTTCGATTAATTGGCCAGCCATAAATAGATTCATGGTTATCAGGGCAAAAGTATTTAAACCGAACTGTTCAAACACCAGAGGCATTAAATTTACACTAGCCCCTAAATCCCATAGAGCTCTTCCAAAATTACATGCCCAATTGTGCATAGTGGATAATTTCTTTTTGTTACCACTTATCTAGTAAAAAGGTCACTGCTGTCATGATCCAGCCTAGGGCTTAGACGTGACATGGCTAAAGGGAACCCAAAGGGACCCCAAACAAGACTCTTAGCATATCATTCACATATCTTCTATTGTGAAAGCAAAATAAACAACAACAAGAGATATAAATAAGAGAAGCGGGACTAAGGGAAGTCTTGAAATTTATAAATCAGAAAAGAGTCAAAGGTCAAGCATAAGTACATTAATTGTTCCAACACCTCCTCTAACATAAATTGGAGTGGGGGCCAAGACATTTTCCAGGCTCACCCTCATGGTATCAACTGTTCAACATAAAGAGATATCAAAAGTAAGAGTAGCATAGTTAGTGTCCCCGGAGTTGAGGACTCACCAAAGCTTAACTTCCAAAGCACCAAACTAGACACATGGAGGATGATCAAGAAGTGCTCCAATTCCTATATGATAACATCATGTAAACATAGAGTATCCGTTAGTACATTTAAATGTACTAAGTATGTAATATGTAATGCAATAAGACATAGCCAACATATTCAAAATGCATAATCATAAGCAATAGATAAGTATAATATCAATATGCCGTGCATGAACAATGTTGAGGTAATACATGCTTGTAAATCATATAACTTGCAAATATAGATGACATGTGTGGGAAGAGACCATAATCATAGACCAAGCAACTACTACTTGGAATCTGTGGCATATCACCCCCTCAGTGAGATGGTCGAGGTATCTACCCTTCAACATAGTAATACGAGCATCTCACCCCCTAAAAAGGTGGTCAAGGTATCTACCCCTCGACATGGTAGTAGGGATATGTTACACCCTCCCAATAAGGTGGTTGAGACATGTCACCTCCTCAATAAGGTGATTGGGCATGTCATCCCAAACAACGTGTGGTCAACTTGTGACACTATAGATATCTTTCAGAAATCTAATGCATATATACAATCCCTTAATCATCATATAATCACTTGACATATAAACCATGTAATAGACCATCAATCACTTAAGAATCCTTGTTAAGATATTTTATCAAACACTTAGTGGGTGTGTATTCAGGAGTGAAATAATATGAGAAAACTCAATATAAATTAACCCATCAACACATAGTAAAATCCTCATGTGAGGTACATTGATATCCATCATCAAATCTCATAATAGATCATAGTTTCATAGCTCAAAACATGCATAGTCTCAATAAACAAAACCAATTCAAAGTATAAGCTTGAAATAGACAAGTATGTATATTCTATCAATATTTCATAAAACTCCAACATAATTTGTAATCAAAATCCATAATAAAAGATACTCATATAAAATATAACTAGGAAACATGCACTTTTCATAAAAAGGGACATTGGGCTCCATAGGTGAAAAGACCCAATAGATGAAACCCACATACCTCAAACTTTTCTTGATGTAGACTTGAAGGAGACTTTAAGCTTGAATGGAGTTCTTGAGTTTGGATGAAATATTTGGTTAAGTGTTAGAGAGGGTTTTGAGAGGGTCTTGAGTGATATAAAGTTCAAAAAATGGCTAAGTATAGGTGTTTTTACGCATAAGTGAGCATGGGGCTATGACCTCAAGGCCCGTGGGCTGAAATGAAAAAATGAAGGAAAAACTTGAACTGGTCCGCGCCTGGTCTACGACACGGACCCAACGCGAAGGGAAAATTAATGCTGCTTTGCGCCCCTAGTGTGTCACGACCAGGGCGTGGATGGCTACTAGAAATCAAATTTTTGCGACTTGCAAGAATGTCATCAAACAAACCCCCTTTATGGGTCATATATACTTTACGAGTTGTAGAGGGGTGTCATAGAGTTGAAGTTCAAAATTCTAGTAGCTGAGTATGAGACCCCCATTATGGGCCGTAGAAGTCAATATAGGTCGTAAAGTACCTTTCATATGGTGTGCCAACCAATTTTCATATTTTGTTTAGGACTTGAATTTTACTTATTATAAATAGAATTTTTAGGTTATTTTTCAAAAGTTTTGCCTAGTACTTAAAGAACTTAATATTTTGAGAGAGAAAATTGCAAGATCATATTGGATAGTCTTTGAGAACACTTGTGGTTTAACTCAACCTTTAAGCTTGTGATTTTCATTGAAGTTGATTACTTGTTCTTAATGCTCTTGTGTAATTGTTCAATTATATCTTCTCAATTCATAATACCTACATCAACACATAGCATGAGTAGCTAAATCGACAACTAGGTTTGTGGGAACCACGAAGAACTAACAAGATAAAATAGAGAATTCATAATTCTTGGAAGGTGTATATATATGTATTAATTAATTCTCTTCGGTTTGCATGTTTTCTAGTGGTGGCCAATATTAGAATCTGCCTAGTGTTACTGACTAGACCAAGGCAGTGATGAATAGGAAAAAAGAATAATTTATAGGGTTTAATCAATGTGTTCTCATCTAATCAACCAAACTGGGCCAACTCACATAGTAAAATTCACCTCTCACATTTGACCAAAGGGTTCGGTGAACATAAATTACCATCCTACATGCTATACAATAGAAAGGAATTAGGTTATCCAGCGATACTGAGTTGGGGAATCATGGGGAACAAAATACCCTAGTTTCTCTCAATTGTTGACTTCTCTCTTGTGATAGTTAATTTTATTTTCTCATTGATTACTGCAATCCGCATTTTGGGAATTAAGTTGGTTAATTATTCAGACTGCATATTAGTGAATTATATCTTGACAATGACCATTTTATCCTCTAAAAAGTAGGTGTAACTTAGGCGACATCAAGATTTTGGCGCCGTTGCTAGGGAATATGGCCAGAATTAGTGAATTCATTAGTAATTCAAGTGTTAATCCTTAGTTCCCTTATTTTACCTTTTTTTTGTTATTTTGTTCTTTTTCAGGGTACAGTTGTTGTGTATGCCCAACATTCAAAAGTCAAGGCAATCCTTCAAAGGTCAACAAAACATTAAGAAGAATGGCCCAAGAAAACACCAACAACGCGTAATGCAACTCTGAACAGGAATAATAACAAGAATGCTAAGAATCAGAACCCACCTCCTTTAGAGGACATTGCTCCACAACCTCAAAATTTCAACGTCAATGCTTACCAGTGGAATTAGTACAAGTTGATTCTATAGCTATAGAGGTGACTGGAGCTATTGTGTTGTCACCACTACCGGTAGACATAAAGTTTCAATGTCTCGAGTGGGTTACTTCAAATACTGCAGACTCGTGGGCTATTTACGGGCTTACCATCAAAGGATCCGCAAAGCCACCTAAACAATATGGCATTCATTTGTAAAAGTGTGATGGGAGCATAGAATCTGTCAATGAATGTTATGGGACTTCGTGTCTTTCCATTATCTTTTACGACCAATGCAACATTGTCACAATCTAAGCTCTCGCAGGGTTTGATCACTAGTTAGGTAGAATTGGAGAGGGCCTTCATAGCAAGGTACTTCCTTAAACTAAAGATACTCAATTTGGTGGACTAGATCAATAACTTTGTGCAGCTCAAGCTGGAGGACCAGATCAACAACTTTGCGTAACTTCCTCATGATTCAATTCTAGCCATATGGGAATGGTTTAATAGATGCTTGAGGAGTGCACTGGACCATAAAATTGTGGATAATATCCTGGTGGAGAGTTTCTATCGAGTTCTAGATGCAAATAGTCGAGTATGTGCTGATACCCTTTTGGGAGGTTTGTTCATAGACCAAACATTCACGAAAATTATTGAGTAGCTTGATATGGTGGCGAAGGCAAACCATGTGTGAGGATCCCATGTATAGGCATCCAACAAATCATATAGGTACTACTAGTATGCGCTCTGACCATGAAAAAATAATGCGGAGATCCTTAGGGTGCTTGCAATAAACAGAGCCATTCTGGAGATGTTAATGAAGCAAACACAAGTGCTAACCAAGCCTGAGAGCATTAAGGAAAGCCACCACGCCAAGTATAGGGCAGCAGGAACGGCAATAGGAGTGACTTCTATATGCGCCCATCCCCATAATCGCGATGTAGGAAATAGGAACCTCAGAATCGAGGAGATAATTGACCAGTTGTGAAAGAGCGCTGATAAATAAGATGAGACTTTGCTAGAGATTAAGTCCGACATTTCTAATATAAACTATAATATTGAACAACACTCTGTTGTAATCAAAGAGCTTAATCGTGTAATACCCCACACCTTACAATATTGGCACAACACAAATGGCACATGACATGGTTTGGTCAAATTAGTGCCAATTTTCAAAAGTGCTTAAATCTCATGTTAATGGGTTATATGGGCGTCTAACGCTTAAGAGGGTCGAGTGAATACATGTTTTGCGTTAAATTGAGGAGATTACGACCTTAAAATGAATTGACAGAATTGAGGTACTTGTAGGACTTAGGAAGCAAGCAGGTGAGTCAGCTACTTGCTTAGCTTAAATTGCTAACTAAACGGAGACGAGACCCGGCATCAAAATTGTCCAAGTCCAAGTGTGAATAAGATTCGTGTTAAGGGTTTAACGTTGGTCCATGATTTAACATCACATATGGACTATATTTATAGACCAAGGATGATAGTAAGAAAGGCCCAAAGACATCATAAACTCCTGTATACTTTGGGGCCAAAACCAAGTAAGAAAAGTTGGCAAAATAGGTAGCCCAAGTCCATCAAGTTGGAAACCCATTTTGGCCCAAGTTTAATGGACAAGCTGCTGGATAAGTAGCCTATTAGTGTGTGGTGTAAGATGGTCAAAAGAACAAGAGAAGGTCAGCCAAAGTGATAATATAAATAGGGTTCATAAGCAGTAAATATCTATTCACTTTTAACTTGGAAAATTTCTGCTTTCTCCCAACCTTGTTGTTCTTCTTTCTTCGCCTTGCAAAGCAGCTAAACAACTCTCCTAGGGTTCTTAGGGAAGCCTTACACCTTGAAGTAAGTGGTAAGTAAGCTTCCACATGTGTTCAGTATGGTTTTCTTATGAAAAACAAGAGGTATATGTTAGTATGTTGGTGCTGGAATTTCTGGACAGATTGTATACTAAGGTTTCTTGTGTACTTTTCTTGTTAATTAAGAGGTTTTTCTCTTGTTGACTGGCTTTATTATGTATTAGTATTTCATTATGCAACAAAGATCAGTTTTACAGTAGTGTAATAAAGGCTGTTTAACTGCTTTTACAGCCCACAAACGTGAGGCGTTATATGATATCGCAATTATGTGCTTCGTACGAACTTGTGGACTGTTGGAGAGCAAGCTGTTGCTTCACGTCCTTAATAACTGATTTGTTGCTGTTCTGAAACTGGTTCATAGCTATGTTGCTGGAATAGTTAGGTTAAGGTTGGAACCGATTTGGTATTGTTAAGGTCGAAAGGTAGCGAGGAAAGGTAACGTTATGTTGTCCGTTTTAGGAATGCATGGAATTGTGATGTGTTGTACTTTATGGGCTGTTGTAAGGCTGTTATGACATTAAGGTAGACTGTACATGGTATCTACATGCTAATGTGTATTAGAAAATACGGTTAGGGGCGGAAAGGTTAAAGGAATGCGCCTGGGTTTGTAAACACCCGCTTGCTGCCCATGTTTTGTTTTCTTATGTGATTGAGATGCCAAGATGTATCCATTGGATTCTAATGCTAGTTTTATCCTCTACTATGTTGTAGATAAGTATTTGAAGGAAGGGAAGGTTGTTTTGAGATAGTACAGAAGTCCAACGATGAGGTATGTAAGGTTACTTGATTTCGTATCACTTGGCATGAAACATAGATCTCTCCTTGGTACAAAAAGGCATTCACTGACTCCGATGCCACTATTAACCATGTCTCCACTCTTGTACATGTTCATATGATTCCATAAATAGTCGCCTTCACAATTGCATACATGTTTG
>JAOTQR010040147.1:0-15422 GCA_025774065.1 Solanum ossicruentum | reverse complement strand
ACCTCATATAAGTTCCAATTCTATTCCCATACTAAGAAATTGACTTGCCAATTAGGAATCCTCAATTAAAATCCTACGTCATACGAAGGATGACTCAGTCTTAGATTAAAAAAATATAGAAAAAAATTGGGGTGTTACAATATGTAACATATGCCATAAATAGAATAATATTGTACATGAATGTATTACAAATTTTTCTATAATGTACTATTACATGAATGTAATAATATTACATGAATGTGTGTGATATTAAAATGTGTGTAATATTACATGAATGTTTGTAATATATATTGAATATTCCTTAAGTAACAAAAATATGAGTATTTTTATTGATAGATAAATATTATTTATGTTTAATTTTATTTCTTTATTAAATTAAAATTTAACTATTGTGAAAAATTAAAATTAAAAATATATTCTTCTTAAATGGAAAAAAATTAAGACAATTTTTTTTTCATTTTGATATTGCGATTTTATTTAACTTTAAGGTGAATCAGTTTGTCGTTCTTTGTAGCCATAAATTATGAATTGACAAACCATTAAAACAATCTTGAATATACAGATAAGATAAGAAAATTTACAAACTTTGTTTTTTTTTGCATAATTTTATTGACAAGCGTGAAATTAAATATTTGTGCTCGAATACAATTTTAATAAATGACAAAAAAGAAAAAAAGGAGTTCGTGTTCAAGAGTACCTAACTTTAAAAAGAAAATTCAAATATGATTATGATTTAAATATTTGTTGAGGATAAGCTTAAAAAATCTAATTAGCTTGTGAAAATTTGGGCATGAGAAAAAGTGTGTGGATATTAGTTTGATGTCATATTTAAGCTTTTTTTTTTATAATTAATTATCTATATGTACATGAATGTCGAGTCGAAGGTTGCTCAATCATGAAGATTATATTTGTATTTTTTTTACATGGGCTTTGAGAATCTCAAATTTATTCATTTCGTAACTTATTATATTTTGAGTTCATAAGATTGTATATTTTACAACAACAACAACAACATACTCAGTGGAACCCCACAAGTGGGGTCCGAGTTGTGAGGTTCCAGGAGAGTAGAATGTACGCAAACCTTATCACTAGAGAGATTGTTTCCTGATATTTTGTATTTTACATGTTTTAATTTTAAATTTTCTTTTTAATATTCTTATTGAATGATTCTTTGAAACTAGTATTTTGGTGATGTAATTTTGGAACGCGGTATAACACTTTGAAACTTTAATATCTTGATAATCTAATTTTGGAGTATTTTTATTTTATATAATGAATATTTGACTTATTTATTCTTTAATGTCAAAATTACTTGTGTTATAGGAGTTTAAATATATAGGTGTGATAAATAGGATATAAATGATTTGACTAAATTAAAACATTTAATTATTTCAATAAAAAATTATTTAAGTAGAAGCTGAAGGGTTGGACTGGCACACATAGTCAACTTGAATTTACGGAGTTTCGTATAAGATAATATAAAGTACAATATTTATAATTAATTCTAGCAAAGAGTCTCAATATTTACAATTAATTATTTAACACAGAATCTCGTTTTTACAAAATTATCATTAAATAATACAAGACCTAAATTATGTGAATATGTATTGTATATTGTAATATTGTTATATCCGAGATAGAATCTGTACTAAATACACACACAGATAAAACTATTTAAAGATAAAATACTCTTGTAAAATGATTAATTATTGTTAAATATATCTTGTAGATATTTTTATAATGTATATTTGAAAGGAAAATATTTTGTGTATATTTTCCTTATGTATATTTGGTAGGTAGATATTTTATTTATATTTAGTTTCTTAGAATTTGTATATATTGGGATTTGCATATTGTTTATAGTAAAGAAAAATATTCTCCTTCTTTCAAATTTGACCTAGAGATATATTTTTATAATGTATATTTAACAATTATTTTCACGTATAACATTGTCTTCATTAATAATCACAGGATAATAATGACTCGTTTAGTGTGAGCTATAAGGTATAATATAGTCCCATGACAAAGTGTAAGATTATTTTATCTTACATTTGGTTGGAGATATTAGGTAGTTATGAGATTATTTATCCCATCATTTATACCTTAGGGGTCGTTTGTTGGGAATAAGTTATCCCAGTATATATATGAGATAACTTGTTCAATTACTAAGGAAAAAAATGATAGAATAAATAATTCAAGGACTACCTAATGCCTACACTTTATCCTGGGTTAGTGATCGATGGATAAGTTACGTTATCCCATATACATGATAGGATAACTTATTTCGTAATAACTTATCCTGACATAGTTAATTTCAAGATAACTTACTCCCAACCGAATGACTCCTTACTTCATTATAAATCCTTATGGTCGGACCCTTCCTCGAACTCTTAAGAGTTTTAATGCACCAAATTTGCCTTTTCTACATTACCAATCTTAATTACCTAACTTTTAAAATGAATATTTGCTACATTAACAATCATATAGTATAGCAATTAGTTATTAGTAACTATATTCTTAGTCAAGGCGTATCACAATTATTTTGTTATAGTAGTTTTGGATTTTTGTTTTATATCATTCCCATTGTTCCTTTCTTACCCTAAACTTCCCCAAACATACTAATTAATTAGTTCCCACTCTGATATTTGTCTCACAAGATCTCTTTTTTCATTTTACTTTTTCTTTTGTGGCATAACTCCGACCTACACCCTGGATGTGATCGGCACTTTAAAACTATTTCTGGACCCAAACAAATCACTTAGTCTAGCTAACTTACTCAGCGGAAGACAATAATGTCGAATTGAACTAGAATGGACTCAAAGTTTATGAACTCAAAATAAAATGGTAAAGTATACATTTTCACTCAAAATATTTCAAAGAAATAACTTGATACAATATCTTTCTAGTCTACGACGCTTCTAAAGTGCTAACTCTAAATAAGGCACCGGAGTAGACTCATAGGTTCCTCAACAAAATAAAAACAAAGAGGTAAATACTCTCGAGCTAATATGGATGCAAAGAGGTCTCACCGATCGCTGATGGGGATTGTCCTACTAAGCATCTGCAAACATAGACACTTGCATCTGTATCATGATACAATGCAGTGCCAAAGGCTTCAGTACGTGAAATATATGGTATGTAAGATGACCAAAAAGTACTAAAGATAGAATACTTACTTTAAAACTGCACCTGGAGACAGCTTAACTAACAAAATATATCATGCATATAAAATATACATATATTCTTAAACTTGTCAAAAGTGCAACTAAACATAAAAGAAACGCTTACATTAACGCATAAATGAGTATAGCTAAATATATATAAATTACGGTACTCCAATAACTTAGCTCTATACTTGGCTCAACTCAATTAAATATGCAACATAAATAAAGAAATACTAAATCTCAAATAAGTAGAATAACAATCTTTACTTCTTGGAGAGTTTCTCTAATCGACAATCATCACTATGAGCTTTATGATGATACAACGTCTTGCCTACGCTATCAGAGCTGTCCGTACTTTGCCGGGGTAGGGGACGAAGAACTAAGGGAGTGGATCCATCCCAAAATTGGTGTCATCTAAGTGGCAAGTGAGGAGTTGTACCTTGGTACAATTCTATCCTGTGCTAGCTACATAGTTTATGAGTTCAAGTAATTAATTCTACTCTCATTTATATTGGTGTTCAATAATACTCCCAAAAATAATTTTTATATAACTCATAACTTTAAATAATATGAATTCTCAAAATCTGATCTTTCGGGGACTTAGTCCAGCTTTGACTTTTTTTGAACTTTTCTCAACTTATCTTAAACTTTTCTTTATCTGAAAATACTATTGTTACAAGTGTCTCAAAACATAACTTTATTACTCAGTTATCTTTCAAGTACCAAGCTTTAAATACTTCTTAAACCTTAGCTCAAATTTGTCTGAAATCATAGGCTTCATGCTCTCTATTCATAAACTACTTTAAAAAAATTACTTTTCTGGGATTTAAAGTAAGATATCAACATCATAGATTTCTGCAGTAATTCAGAGTTTAACCAATCTAACAATTAAAAGTAATATCATAACTCAAGACTCCAATACAGTAGAAGAATTTAGTAAATCTCATACTTTCCTTCAAAATAGCATAAACAAGAAGTTTGTTCACAAAGAAGAAATCTTGTTGTAAATGATAACCTAATATTTGGAGGAACTAATAATTACATAAAAAAAAGTAATATATGAGGATTATTTTTGTAGGCCTTACATACGTGGGAAGAGAATTCTTGAAGAGTTGGAGAAGATTCATAAATTATTAATTTGGAATCTTTAGAGTTTTTGATGAAGAACCTTGATTCTTGAAAAACAATAATCAACAAATCCTTTCTTGGAATTCTTGAATTCGTTTCTTGAAACCCTAGATTATGGTTATGATTCTATTATGAATTTATGAATAGTTGAAAAAATTCGGGTTGGATAGATTGAAATCTATGAAGAACAATATATCTTTGAGGATGAATCTTGAAAGCAAATCCTAACTTGATGACTTTCTTGATGATTTTTGAGCGTTTATGCTTAAGAGCGAAGGAGAGGGTTTTTGATTATGAAAACTGACGTTTTGGGCTTTTTAGAACCTTAAATAGACTCCCAAATTGGATAAAAGTACCCTCAAATTATAAAGAAAAAACGTCATTAACTCATCCAGTGAGGGTCCGCGTCAGGTCCGCGACATGCTCCGGGCGCGGACCTTCAGACGTCTCTGCACCCTTTCATTAAAATGATCATAACTTTCTACTCCGAACTTTGATTAATGAAAAATCAAATGTGTTGGAAAGATAATTCGAATATATTTTATTTTATATATTATGCATTACCTAATTTATTATACTTTAGCAGATATGATTATTTGAAATTGACCCTTCTATCATCTCATACGAAACTTAGTCGGTAGAAATTCTTTTGACTTGACTTGATGTAAAAGATCCCTTATTACTTTAAATTACATCTAATATACTTTAAATACTTAGGTATTGATCCTAGAATGTATATACAATATAAAAGTCATTGGTCCATCTAGCTTTTATAAAATCTTATATTAGAACTATGACCTTATATCATCTCCAATTCTATGCCCACACTAAGAAATGAATTTTAACATCTATGCTCAATTAAGAATTATCAATTAAAATTATATATCATATGAACTTCGGCTCAATCTTAGCTCAAAAAAATTGAGGTGTTATATTATCTCCCCCTTGAGATCATTCGTCCTTGAATGATGAGTAGAGGTGGTAATAAGGCACGAATAAACTCAAGACTCATCGCAATACTCATTCAATAAATCAAATCCTCGACTCCTCATTGATCTTAATAATCTCTATTCAGGCTCAGGAATATGCACATCAAGAACTTAATAACTCAAATACTCCAACTCATGGGTGAACATCGACTCAAGAGTAGAAAACTCAACTCATTAGAGGGCATCATCATCTGCAACTCATAACTCTTATCAGGGCCTAAGTCTCATTGGATACTCTTACCAAAGTTAAGTCTAACTCAAAGTCACCTTGTGCTACCTCGTAAGTTAATCACAATCCTAAAACCTAACCCCTAAGGTTCTCATTTCATACCTTAGACATCCTCGCTGGCAGGTACGAATCCAAATAACTCGAATCATTTAGGCACCTTGAAAGTCAATTATTCAAACTCCAGCAGAAAATCATCAATTCTAATTGAGAACGGGACCATCATGATATGCAAGACTCTATGGACACTCTCGAGCTCAACTCTCTACCTCAATTGTACTTTCTTTCATGGCACTCTACTCCATCAACTTAAGCTTATAGCTCTTACTCAAATTTCTATCTAACCACCTCCTCCTCTTTCATTCAAGCCTACTTCTAAACCTTAAGGTGCTATTCATGAGATGATCATATTCATACAGAGCTAATCCTCAATATTCAACTCTAAATTTCCATGGGGCTTTCATTAAAAGATCGCTAGTCCTCTTCACTACTTCACTACTTTTTCTCGAGCTCTACCTTTCATTAATCGAAGCTTACAACTCTCATCATCACCTAAATCTATTTTACACTCCCATCATCTTCAAGTCTAAGTCAAGGTTATAAAGTGCTACCCGTAGGATGATCATACTTATGCTAATCTAAGCCATATGGATTATGTTCTGCATTTCCTTAAGGCTTTCTTATAAAGATACCAGTCTCATACATCTACTTGGAATCCATTGCAAAAGTCACCAGTATCCTACATTTACCCCTCACTCAATGGCGATTACACCTTCAAGCTTATCATCCTAATCACTTCATAGCTTCTCAAAGGTCAGCATTACTTAGAATTCTCTAAACTTATACTAGCACCTTTACACCCACAATCTTATTAACTCCTGTTAGGAGGCATACTAATCTACCCCTTTCCTGTCTGTTACATACTACTAGGTCTCATATCTATCTGTAACCTTAAAAAAAATAAGTACAATATAATTGTCACCCATTCCCTTTCATTTGACACAACTCATCAACTATCATCATCACTATCAATCCAAAGATAGAATTTCTAAGAGGGCTTCGAGTATAATATCGTAAATATAATTCCTTCAGATATCTTATATGAGGACATTCGTAACATGATTTGATGACACTAGGGGCTCATCATAAGTTTATGGAACCGTATATGCTAGAAAGCTCAAGTCTTGCCTTGAATAACAAAAGGCTGGAAACTATTGATTCATGAGATAAGATCAGAATTATTGAATGAAGTTATCACTTCTCACTTTAAGAGCTGAACATGAACACATATCAACATGGAGTGAATGAGTCTGGATCATGGGCATGATTCCTTTGCATAAGATAGGAATAAAGCACCATCATGATGAAGCATAAGTGTTGATTTACCCTTCACAGTGTCAATTTAATCATCGAGTTTTATTTTGTTCTAACGATTTTTAAACAATTATTTTCAAAAAAAAAAATAATAATAATTAAATATTTTAAGCGAGCGCGTGAACTCCACGCGCCCCTAATTTCCAGTATCCCCTTCTTTTCCCTTCAACGAATCTTTTCCCCATTCCTATTTCTCTTCTTCTTCTTCAAACCAAATCCAGAAAAGACAAATCCCTAACGTTTTGCTCCCCAAATCACGTTCAGCCGACAACTCCGACAATCCCCAACAGTCACCTGCTCCACTCCCTACGCGTGCATCTTGATTCCTCAATCAGCGGAGAGTTTTTGATCCGTTGAGGATTTTCTTTTTTTTTTCAACAAAATCCAAAAGATTTCTTGCCTAAAGGGAGGATTTTGAATTTGAAATTCAAAATCTAACCCCTAATTTCCTCGATTTTGCCCTAATTTTGGGAGCTATATAATCCTTTTTCCTTCTTCGTTCTGAAGGGGGATAAATTAAAAAAGGAGGAAAAACCACGAGGGGGACGAGTTCAAAGACCGTAGTGTAGGAGGCGAAGATTGAAATCCTCAGAAACGCCGAAAGCTCCATCAATAGCGGCGGAAATGAATTTAAACAAACCCTACGATAAACTTGGGCGGCTGTCAATTTTCTGAAGAAACATTATTGCGATTCATACCATTTCCACAAAGTTTTTCCAGAAAATTGGTCGAGTTCAAGGGCCTTGAGGCTTTAAATTTCCTAATTTCGAGTTGTCACAAAAATCCGATTCTAAGTGGTGTAAACGACTTTCCTTAAGCTCGTCGTCGTCCCAGTTCCTGCTCCAAAAAAGGAAATTCTTGCAGAGAATTTTTCACAGGTCTTATCTACCAGAGAAAAGCTGAGACATAAAAGGTTTTATCTTACTCAAATCCCCAGCAGAGTCGCCATTTCTGTTACACCGAAAAATGACTTTAAGAAAAAAAATAAAAATAAAATAAGGATAAAAATAAAATATAATAATGTGATTTTATCATGTTAGTTTGATTTTTAAATTTAGTCAATTTTCTAAGTTTAGTCAAATGCTTTAAGTTTAGTTGAGTTTGGTCAAATCTTTTCAAGTTGAGTCAAAGTCTTTCAAAGACAATCAAAATTTCAAAATCAATCAACCTTTGCCAAGTCAAAAGTTAGTCAAATCACTTAATCGCCGGATAACTGCATTAACTGCCATTTCGAGTGAGTAAAACCTTCTCGAAGTGGAAATGTGAACCCGAACCTGTTTCTCTAGATTTTAAAAGATTTTTCTGTTAGGTCTTTTAAAATATTTAATGATTTCCTAGTTATCCGTAAAATTAGGTGGCGACTCTGTTTTCCTTCGAATTTCGAGAATTAGTTACCTTAAATCAATTAAGTTTAAACCAATTTTTGATTTTCAAATTTTCTTTTTTCAAAAAGCCATTTTTCGGTGTAACAATAAGGAATATGAGATAGAAAAGCATTGACGACCCGTTCTGATCGACTTATCACTATAAAAGCTCAAGGACTACTTTGACTCATTGTCTAAACATCTCCCCCTTAGCTCAAAGGTACCTCTCTAAGTCTGTGAACTAATTCTTTTCACTATACTATAAGTATAACCCTCTAGACGATTGGAGCACCACTATGTACAGAATGCTTATATCCCCATGTTACTTACTACTCAAATATGTGAAAATGCCGCTAAAACATTTTTCCGAGGTACCAACTTCTAACCTTCTTCTATCTTTATAGGAACCGTCAATTACTTGCTACTCTCATCGGTATAACAGCCGCATTCTAGGACTTATAATCTAATATCTTCCTTTCTAGCCTGCTAGCACTCATCTTCTATGTTCACTTACATTCGACTGAAGAAAGCCTGGACTATAATAGAGATTTCCTTATTATCTATGGCTATCCTTCTTGGACTCAACTCTTAAGGGTAGTAGAAGAGGTCTACATTAGCCTACTCCACCTTGACAACTCAATTATACTATCTAGATTTGTGCAGTCATCATAACTTAGAGCTTCACACCGTTTTACACTATCCTGGCTACACCTCTTAAGCCTCTTGCTATCTAATGAGCTATCCTTAATCCACTATTCCTACCAAGGGGCACCTACACCACACTCATACATGGCATTCCTTGAAAGCCAACCTCGTAATCTCGAGCATACACTATAAGGATCCCTTTAGAGTAATTCCCCAATTAATACTATCACTATCACAACGTCATCTCCCTTTTCACATGACTCCTCATACTTTAAGCTTAAGGTCTAGTACTAACATGAGCATTACACTCTCCTGTCATATCATCTCAACTTATAACTATCAAATAAAATTTTAGAAACCCAGGTCCACTAAAACCTTTTAGAAAATACTCAGTCAACATACCTCAGTCGCCCTGCATCTATTATCTAGAGTTGCTTTCCGCACCTAGGAGTCCATTGATGAGAAGGGGCTGGGGAGGCGGTTACGAGCGTTTACTTCCTGCAAATTGCTTATGTAAGAACTAGTAGAAAGAAAGGGTGACAGTTATAGACTGTCTTGGATATACATCTTAGGCCCTCTTCTTATCTAATGACTTAGCCTCAATTCACTATCTTCATCTAGGATTACATACAATGTTCTTGTAACATAATACTTCTTTCAATTCAATAGCTTAATTTCTCGCTAATGCTATGTCAAATCTACTAGGTCAGCCCTCTAACTAATGGTGTCACTCTCATCCTGTTGTCCCCTATTTATATGATACTTACTTAAAGTTCAAGCTTAAGGTTTAATACTAAACACATGCATCCACATTTCTCATATACATATATATACTTTAGTAACTCAAAACTTCTAGGTAAGGTCAAGAATTATTAGATCACCAAACCTCATGATAGGAATTAATTCTTCAGCTCATGGTCTGTCTAAGTATAATCTATCATCACATTCCTTTTCATGAGTTAGATAATATCTACTCACCCATTATACTCTTTTACCTAGTTAAGCTCATAACTCTATAAATCCCATATGACTCTCCTTTTCACAATCATAAGCCTAGCTTAGATCTACTACGTTATGCCATCTGTTCTTGTACTCAGTATATGTACTTACCATTACTAACACAATGTTACTTCAACCTCAACTCCTTTTATGTTCGAGTGTGCACCTCCTTACACTAACTAACAACCCTTCTTCTACCTTATCATGGAAGCTAGGAGAATATTACCTATCCTTTAACCAAACTTAGAAGGATCCAGGATTTTCACCACATGACTCCTAGCTACCAACTTCAAGCAATTCCTATTCTCACTCTTCATGATTTTTACATCGTTCTAGCTCTAGGAATATTCTATCACATGGTTCAAAAGAGCCTTCAATCACTTTCTCTCAAGGGAAGAGGATACTACTAAGTATTAGAGACATAACTTAACTTTTCTCTCAAGAATAACATTTGCAGGATGATTTAGGGAACATAGTCTGGAAATACATTATATCTTGTTCTATATCAACGCACGATTCATACGAATAAGAGTGCAATATTATGGATCGATAACTCAAGCACACTACTATTTCAAGCCTAGTGTAGTCTCTTTGCTTCCTGAATACTTATCTGAATGTAACTCAACAATAAGGATCTAGAATTTTCTGTTCCAACCACCTTAATAATGAGAGGTAGTCGAACGAATTTGGAAACCGCACGAATATAGATAAGTTTCTTAGAAAGTAACTTTATTGCACGATCTATAGTATGAAAGAAGATAAACGTTTCTTAGATGTCCATAGTCCCTCATTTATAGAAGTGGCGCCCTCACAATCATAAATAAGATTCTACAGACACGGCTTCATAGACACCCTAGGACACTTGAACTTTGTACTCTGATACCAAGTTTTTCATGCCCCGAGCCTACACCGTGGACGTGGCCGGCACTCAAAAATCCTTTCTGGCCCCAAGTGAACCACTTGGCCTGGCTAACTTACTTAATGGAAGACAATAATGGCGAAATGAACTAGAATGGGCTCAAAGTTTATGAACTTAAAATAAAATGATAAAGTATACAACTTAACTCAAAATCTTTCAAAGAAATAACTTGATACAGTATCTTTCTAGTCTACGAAGCGTCTAAAGTATTGACTCTGAATAAGGCACTGGAGTAGACTCGTAGGTTCCTCAACAAAATAAAAAAAAGAGGTGAATACTCCTGAGCTAATATGGATGTAAAGAGGTTTCACTGACCACTGATGTGGACTGTCCTACTAAGCATCTACTACCATAGACACCTGCGTCTGCACATGATAAGATGCAACGTCAAAAAGATCAGTACGTGGAATGTACAGCATGTAAGATGGCTAAAAAGTACTAAAGATAGAATACTTACTTTAAAACTGCAACTAGAGATAGCTTAACGAACAAAATATATCATGCATATGAAATATACATATATTTTTAAACTTGTCAAAAGTGCAACTCAACATAAAAGAAACACTTATATTAACGCATAAATGAGCATAGCTAAATATATATAATTACGGTACTCCAAAAACTTAGCTCTTTACTTGGCTCAATTCAATTAAATTTCCAACATAAATAAAGAAATACTTTAATAAAGAAATACTAAATCTCAAATAAGTAGAATAACAATCTTTACTTCTTGGAGAGTTTCTCTAACCGACAACCATCACTATGAGATTCGTGATGATACAGCGTCTTGCCCATGCTGCCAGAGACGTCCCGTACTTTGCCGGAGTAGGGGATGAAGAACTAGGGGAGTTGATCTATCCCAAAACTGGTGCCATCTAAGTGGCAAGTAAGGAGTTGTACCTTGGTACAATCCTATCCTATGCTGGCTACATAGTTTATGAGTTCAAGTAATTAATTTTACTCTCACTCATATCAGTTCTCAATACTACTCCCAAAATAACATTTATATAGCTCATAAATTAAAGTTTATGAATCCTTAAAATCATTGATCTTTAATGTACTTAGCCCAACTAGCTTTTAACCTTCTCATCTGAACTTTTTATCTGGACTGAAACTACTATCTTCTCAAGTACTGTCAAACATATGGGTTACTCAGCTAGAGTGCAAAAACAAGTCAAAAAGAATGTTTCTTAAACTCAACTCAGACTATAAGATTTATGGGTATTCATGAAACTCATATAAAATTTACAGAAGATCATCCATGGTTATAAATCTTGGTATAAATACTTTAAAATAATAAAGAAATCAAGAATCATAATACTTATCAAGAATCTATATGTATGAATGGCGTTTTAATGTACCTCGCAGAAAAACATGAATTTTGATCTCAACTTGTACTTGAAAATTCTTGGATTAAAACTAACGTATCATTTCTAAAATATCCATAAAATATCTTTTGGAGTGGCCTTATATACCTGGGGAAATAATTCTCGGAAGATCTTGGAACGAATTCTTGGATGCCCTACTAGTTCTTGATCTTAAGCTTTGAGTCTTTGGAGAGGTTTTGAAATTATGTGAGTGAATTTGCATGTTCTGGGGTTTGATTTACAGTTAAGATCGACTATTTAAAGCTTATGCAGGGTGGGAAAAGTCAAAACTACCCTTCCTTAAATAAAAGAAAAAAATGAAGGTTAGAATTTACAAATGTCCGGGTCGAGCCTCAGACGCGGACATATATATGTTTGAATTTACACATGTTTGCATCGCGTCTTAGACGCGAACATATATATTTTTCTCACTTTCACCAAATTAGATTCCCGTTGAAATTTCAACAATTTTCCTAAGTGTGGCTCCGCATCACAGGCGCGTCGTGCCCTGAGCGCGGAAACCTCACTGCCCGATAAGAATTAGCAAAATTTTTAATTCACAACGATTGTTTAAAATTCGAGTTGAGACTATTTTGCCACTCAATTTTCCATGCTGATCACAAATCCTGTCTCGAATTTGCAAATAGAGTATGGAAAGATGCATTACGCGCATGGTCAATTCTAGGGATATTTTGGTCTTTTCACGGGGGTGTCACAATTCTGTTGTAG
This sequence comes from Solanum ossicruentum, assembly GCA_025774065.1. NCBI lineage: Eukaryota > Viridiplantae > Streptophyta > Magnoliopsida > Solanales > Solanaceae > Solanum > Solanum ossicruentum. The sequence continues at coordinate 2,518 of JAOTQR010040147.1, read as the reverse complement.
CACAACAAGATAAAAATCATATTGAATGTCAATATTTTGGCCCAGATCCCCTTCAAAGTTCTATTCCAATTGAAAGCAAAACAATAAAAATGTACGGATGATCTTAGAATACAATATTACAAATCTTTCTTTCTTAGGGCATCTGGAAGGTAACATTCTTTTCTCACAAATAAAATAAGGCATTATATTATAGTTACTGACAAGACAGTAATAGTATATGTCAAATTGTAGGCAATCAAACATATACTATTAAGAATTAGAAGGATGATCATTATGATAATATGTAAATGCACCTTCTCCAAGTTGTTTATCCTACTTGTTGTGTACCTGGCTAAATCCCATCAATATCTGTGCTATGAATCACACCTAATTTACAACAATAACCTTATTAATTACCATATCAAGAAATGATTTTGATCCTTTTTTTTAAACAAAAGATATTAAATTCAACATAGTCCTTTAATCTGTTTGCTAAAACTGAATATTCCATGCTATACAAAAAGTAAAAATCTCAAGAAAGGAAAATGCTTTTTAATTTCTTACCATGCATGTCCATATGTTTAGTGTTGTTCTATTGTGTAGTGTTTGAACTTGCTTGCTCATTTGGAAAAACGTACTCAGGTAGGTCGTATCACAAATACTAGAACTAGATTGAACTAAATTGTTTTGTTGTAGCCCATCAAGATAAAAATCATATTGAATTTCAATCGACCTCGGTAAAATTGGCATCATTACACTATTAGTATCCCGTGCTACGACTCGCACCTAAGTTAGAGATATGGTAAATAACTGGTAGCTCAGATAATACATAATGACATGCATGTCAAATTCGTTGGATAGTAACTTGATCAGAAAGTATTTGAAAGCATGAACCACACTGGGCGACTATATGAACTACCATTGGATGATTCACCCATGTTAGCCATTTCTTTTTGTAACAGAGGCACTTGTAGCAATTCAAGTTATAAGATTTAATATTTCATGATTATTTATATATTCTATGTCGATAAATCATAAAAGAATACAATTCATATCATATCTAATTTTAGAAGAAACATGAACTTTTTTGTCACTAAAACATTCTTTTGAATCACTCAAAAAATTTAAAATGTCTAAAGCAAAATTTCTTTTAATAGAGCCTTTTGAACACCAATTTTTTTATCATCCAATAAATAACAGCTTTCACATATGGGGATTCGATTATATAAACTAAATGTCGGATCTGGTTTCCAACTTAGAAAACTAAGATAGCATTCCAGAAATCATGAACCAAAAAAAAAAAAAATTAAAAGGATAGAATCCAATAGAACCAAAAAATTGAGAACTTAAATAAGAAACCACAAATATTCATTACTCAGTTTAATTAAAAATGTTGTTAGGTGCTATAAGAAAATAACCTGGCAATTAGTCAACAAATGCAACGTCTAGCGGGAGAAAAGAGTTAAATGTAAAGAGTTATATATGCACATATATAATGTGAAGAGTTGAATACTATATTGAATTTGACTTTGCGGTAAATGAAAGACAAATATTATGAAAATTTATTTGCATTTAGACTCCAATTTGCGTCTCAAAAGTTGTAATATTTTTGATAAAAATAGAAGTGGGTAAACATGGGATTAGAAATTAAAAATTTCAAACTGAAGTTGAAGTTTTGTTAAAATTTTAAATTAAATTTTCAAATTAGAAAACTAAATCACATGGCCAAATGGGCTCTTAATATTTATTTTATTTCCAAAAAAGTCGAATAGTTAGATTATGATATTCAAATACTAGAAAAATAATTATATGATACTTTTATTTAAGGAAAAAAAATAATTTTTGACAAGTCTATATAAAAATTGATCGTCATATACTTTTGAAATAAAAATTTTATGTGTTAAAAGAGAAAATGCATAAGTACTACTTAAATTATGGTTGAATTTTCAAAGACACATTTTATTTTTACGCGAGTCCTAGAAAACTCTTCAATGTTTCAGAAATTTTTAAAAAATTTCTCTGCTTTAACAAAAATTTAATGAAGTTCAAGAAAATATTCAATCACTAACATTGTTAAAACAACACAACAAACAGAAAAATCTATGAGGAAAGAAAAATATAATTTACACCCTAAAAAGTGATAATTAGCAAAAATCTATGAGGAAAGAAAAAATAGTTCACCTAAAAAGTGATAATCTAACATGTGAATAATTATGAAAAATTAGCAAATCATCAAAGTGATATTATCAATTTGATGGAAAAGGAATGAACGAGAGAGGAGACACTAAAAAGTACTACACCCTCTATAAAAACCCTACTGCTGCCAGTACCTTGTCTTATAAAAATTCCAGTGGTGATGGACATGATGGCCAATGGACAATCTCCTAAAAGGGTTGGTCAGGCCACTACTATTACTGTCACACCCTTCCCTGGGGTCGTGACCAGTGCCCGATAAGGGCACCTAATCACCTACTAAGTTGAATTTCTTTCTAATCTCAGCCTAGGATTCTACCGAAATTTCGGCAGAGTTTCCTCTGTT
>JAOTQR010040136.1:0-15423 GCA_025774065.1 Solanum ossicruentum | reverse complement strand
TATATAAATAAAAGTATGAACTCCACAAATTGCAATGTCAAATTAGTATTTTACCCTCACATGTTTAAATTAACTCACTGAAATTACGTTAATGCCCTAAATAATTTTTAAATACCTACTTAGAAAGCACTACTTCGCTAAGGACCCCTACGCAATGACCGTAAGTATTAATTACCATGAACTTGGTGCCCATTGGCATCACTTTGAAGAGGATTTTGCTCTGCTTGAACGAAACCACCACCCTCGCCGTCTCCGCTGCGTCTCCTGCCCAGCCGCCATCATCAAACGCGGACTTCAATGATCAAATAAAGTTATCTACTAAACTGAACTCCAAATCAACGCGAAGCGACATTGACTTCGTGTAGATCATCAAATAATGTCTACACAGAGTGGAATCAAACAATTTGCTAAGACAGGAAACTCCAAATCATCGGAAACGTAGGGCACTTCGCTGCAGATCATCGAATGTTGCGTACAAAGAGTAAAATCAAACAACCTGCTGAGGTAAATTTCCATCCAACTAAAACGCATTGCATGCATATACCCTCTGTTTATCCCCCAATACAATCATGTTCGACTTTCACCGTGCAACTTCATCAAATAGAAACTACAAAGAGGCCAAACCAACTACAACTGAATAATCCTTCTTCTGTTCCCAATCCGTTGCCTAATACCTTAACTATCCAACAAAAGAAAACGCACAGTAGAATTAAAGCGAGGCTTTTAACTATTAGCTAAACTTTCTGATCACTTAATTTAGGGTACGTGCTGCCTCATTGTGAATTGAAATTACATAATGCTTTCTAGGTGTCTATCACTTTTGAATGCTTCAAGTTCCCCCATGAATATTTTTACCCTGAATCATGTCTCCAGGGACCTTCTTTATAATACCACATTTTAATTCTTAATTTGTGAGTGAGTGAAAAATAAAAAAGGTTCTAATTTTGGAATAAATATTATTTATCATCTCAATCGAGGTCATCCAAATTTTCTACGCCAAGAGTGAAAGATAACATTACCTGTTCAGAAGTATAAATGAGGTCAAATGGCGTGTTATTATCTTTGGTGAAATCGCTCACCCTGTTAACATGTTGTAAGTTCCCACTGTGCTTCTGTTTACTTATAGTTTAAGTTTAAATCTGTTCACTCACCTATTTTACCCCATCAATTTCTATACTCTACAATGTAACAATTGAACTGCTGAAAATCTTGCAGGCCCTCATTCTTTACACTTCTTCTCTTTAGTACTTAGACTGTTACCTTCTTTGGCATATATTCAATGGAGAGTGAAGCAATTTAGGTTCACTCTTTCTCTATAATTTCTTCCTTGTCTTGATTTTCTCTTTCAATCACCCTACTCCATTATACTTCTGGCTCTGTACATTAACTGAAATTGCGAAATGTTTAGGACCACAGTAAAGATAAATAAGAATGTACAATCTTAAAATCATCTTTGTACATACTTTTATTTTTACAACTGTTCTAAAAAACATGGTACACTGGAGACATGTCACAGTGGATGCTTTGGCCGTAACTTCAAACACTAATGCATGACTAAACATAATTTTATTTTTACAACTGTTGTAAAAAACTTGGTAGAATGGAGATATGTTACATTGGATGCTTTGGCTGTAACTTCAAACACTAACGCATGACTAAATGTACTTTTATTTTTAAAATTGTTGTAAAAACCTTGGTACACTGGAGACATGTCTCACTGTATGCTTTGGTTATAACTTCAGAGTACAAGTACTGTCGTAAACTAATAAAAAAAATGTGAACCAGCCAAGTAGTTGTTGTTGCTGACTTAAGAATCTGCTGCAACCTTTTGTTTTCAGGCTGATTGGATGGTCCCAGAAGTGCTGAGAAATGAGCCTTTAGATGAGAAGTATGTCTTAAAAAACTATGTTACCCCCTTCAAACAGTTGAATGAATATCAGTGTGAAAGCAATATATAATGCAAGAATCAAAACAATCCTAAAAATATCATGGTGGCATATTTCAACAATGAGTTCCCTCACGATCTTTATGGTACATGGTTGCTAATGTTGTACAATGATTTCTTGCCTTATAGATGTGATGTATATAGCTTTGGTGTCATGCTATGGAAGCTCTGTACTTTGCAGCAGCCATGGGGAGGAATGAACCCCATGCAAGTTGTTGGGGCAGTTGGATTTCGGCATCGCCGTCTTGACATTGCAGACATCATCAGAAAATGCTGAGCAAACGTGAGAACGATTAATCTTTCAGTTGTTATGCGCCTAATTGAGCTTCGTCTATAATCTTTTACTCACTTCTTTAGAGCTTGTGGGGCTAAGCAATGGTTTTGGTTAATACTACACTCAGTGTTTATCATATGGTTGTTGGTGGTAATCAAGTCCCCTAGGTGACTCTGTCAGTGTTGGTGTGGCAGTGCCTAAATTTTTGATGCATCTCTTAGTATCTACCCGATGGTACACGTAAAAGGAGTGAGGATTGCTTGGTCATTGTTGTACATTGCCCTCGAAAGCGTGAATGTAGCCGTGTTTACGACTTTAGCACTTCGAGATTCAAAAGTACTTAGATATAATGATGGTTCAAGACCCTTTTTTTAAGTCGGGCCAGGTGGTCATAGTTGTATAACATAGAATATGAGAGCAATTAAGTAATTTGATTATTGTTTCAATTTATTTTTAGCTAAACATGCTAATATCTTTTCGTAACAAATTCATGCAGTGTTAAAGATGGTGTGAGTCACTTGGGTGAAAATCATGAGAGAACGTTCAAATCTCTGGAGAGAAAAAGACATTAGGTGATTTTTTCTGCATCTGTCTAAATCTTGATTGGCAAAGTTATCCTCTACCTTTGCTTTTGGAGGTAGCAATACCTCGTGATAATAAGTATATGCAAGCTGACCTAGACACCACTGTTATTGAAAAAAAAGGAGTGAATCATAGATTATTTTAGTAGTCAAAACCAAAGCATCTCAGCACGAAAGTCATGCCATTAGTATTGACAAAATATAGTACTTGCTTGTGTATAGATACAAGGTCATCTCTAGTTTTCTTTATGTAAAAATCTTATTTTTATGGTTTTTTGTCCTGCTTAATGTGTAGAGATCCAAAGTTATGGCCTTCATTAGCTGAGATATGGCTGCTTTGAAACCATTGCAAAAGCCTATAACCAGTTCGTAAGTTCCAAAACCACTGCTGAACAGAGGTCAAGAAAAGAGCCGGTCATAAAGAAACGTGGATGATCCAGCAGCACATGTTTAGGACAGAAGGGAAAACAAAATTTTATCATCCTGAAATATTTGGTTTGTTTTTTCAAATGTCCAACTATTTCACATGCTTTTTATGCTGAATAGTTATGTAATCACAAAACTGGTACATAAAAGTTATTTTTATTCAAATTGAAAGGAAATTGTGAATGTTAAAGTGCGGGCAGTAAATTCTACAATATTTATCTCCAAAAAAGTTATCCTATACATTCACTTTTATTTACTTTGTGCGTTGCACGTGGCGAGAAACTAGTGTATACATATTTATATATATCTTGGCAGTGAGCAGCAGGCTCTGCCTTAGCAATACAATATACATCCTAAATTGATTTCCTCTACTCTCTAGTATTTGCTAAGGGCCACTATACAATAATCTTCACTTGCCATGACTATAATATGAAGTTCTTTTGATTTTTTTGTCTTGGATCTCTGTGACCTTCTCAATGGACCCTTATCTCTAATTATCTGTCAGGAAAATAGTAATTTAATTTGGTATATTTATATCTTTTAAGTTAAGGTGTACATAAGTAGAAATCTAAACTTATATAAAATTGACAGAATAGACAATATTGTGTTGACTACACATTAGTTGATTAATCATTTCTATTGAAAAACTACCACCCTATATTAGCTGATTTTCCTCTCGTGGCTGCCAATGCACAAATCTATCCACCCGTCTACATATTATGTATTCTACTATGCCATTGTTAAGACACACTCTTTAGTTTGCCAAGTTAGTATGCTTTCGGTGTAGTTCTACGCAGATGTTTACATGGAGTGTTTCTGCAGGGCACCTTCAGCTGCCACATCAAACTCTTTTAAAATCTTGGCAGCATCCTTCATTACAGGAAGATCTGAATCGATCCCATATGATGCCAAAGCGAGGTGCAACTGCAGGCTGGCCAATAACACACTATTTATTTAACATCACATTGTACATTTTGGTGTAAATAATACGAGAGAAAAAGTTTAAAATGCCAAAATGTTAGCATGTACGAACTCTTGCGAGTTAGATTTGGTGGAGGTAGGCAGGGCCATGCCTTTTGTGAAGTGATTGAGCTCTGAATCAAATAACCCATTTTTGTGAAGGTCAATATGCTATGTGGATCTGCAGGAGTACATCTTATGACCCTTTGTTAGTTTTATTTTTCTTTTGGTATTTCTAGACTACATATACGATGGTTGAACTGCTTTCATGCAAGCCTCAATGGTGTGATGCCCACTATTATGAGGTCTCAGAGCTACTTCATTTAATAAAATGTGACCATCCTCTGTCAGAAGTAACTCAACAGCAAAGACACCTGCTTCTTCTAATGAACTAACAGCTTTGTGTGCACCATCTGTCGCAAGCTTCATAATCTTCCAAGATACATTAGCAGGTAACTTTACGATATGCCAAATGTTATCCCTGTGACCACGTAATGAAGTTCCATCGTATTATTTGCAGCCGCCATGATGACATACTTCATGCCATGTTGGAGAAGGTAGACACTGGAGAAGGAGCAAAGAATAGAACTTGTGAGTGAGCATATAAATGTTAAGTTTCACACTATCAGGCAAGCAAAGAAGGATGGTGAAGTCAAGCTGGTTATTGCAGCTCAAATCAGCAGATTGCCGACATCATGACCAAGGCTCTTCCTAAAGGGAAATTTGAAGTTCAAAGGGCTAAGCTGGGAGTATCCAAGAAAAATCTCAAGTAGTGTTAGAAAATGAGATTTTTTTCTAACATAGTCTTTTAGTTTGAAAGGAATGGTGGCCCTTATTTTGTGGAATATGTTTTATAAGAAAGTAGTGGGATAGGTATGTGTCACGACCCGGACCTAGGATCTATGAGTGATATGGTGAATGGGAACCCGAGAGTCCCTAAACAAGCCTCAAAGTACCAAAATTCACATCGTCGGTTCAGAAGAGCATTCAAAATTAAACACATAGTCCTAAGGGACAGGAAAGTAGGACTCACGCTACGGGGATATCTTAGGGAAAGGGATTAACATGAATTCACATAGCATATAGCACATAATGACTAAGTGGCGGGTAAGTATGACTCACGCTATAGGGCAATTGGGGACTTGGGATGATCTACATTTCCACATCAAACAAACATATATATATATCAAAATTCCCATAATCAATCCATGATAGCCATAACCAAAAGATAACCATGATCATAAGGTTCAAATACAACATATAACACATAGATCCGACGAGAGTCTATAAGATGTCCAACAATGCCTCTAGTCATAAGATAAGACGGGGGCCAAGACAAGTTTTGTGCTCACTCTCAAAGTATAGATAACATAAACAAAAGCAACTTAAGGTAGAGGAATGGTAGCTTGTCCTTGGGAGATAGGACTCACCACAACCAATGTCTCAAAATCCGATCTAGCCATCGAACGGTGAATGAAAGTAATCTCCGATCCCTACATGGTGAGATCATGTAGAGAAAAGTATATGTTAATACATTCATGTGGGGTGTAATGCATGTAACTTACCAAAACCTGCAAACAATGTTAGATGGCAAGGGCACATATAATACAAAAGGAGATTTATAGCAAGGAATGTAATATAACAAGATGCTATGAAATTCATGATGCATGAAATGCAAATGATGCTCATATATATAATAGAGATGTGACCTCAACCGACATAAGTAAGACCAAGTGAGCTATTACTTGGAATCCCGATGAAATCCCCTTATCGGTAAGGAGGTGGTCTACTTACCAAAGATAAACCATACTTTACCTTACCTGCATCCCCATTTCTTATGAAGCAACTTTCCTTACGAGCATCCCCATTGCAGATAGAATTTTCACATATAGCAGATTATGTCACATAGTTTCTTATCCTTACAGGCATCCCCATTTCGGAAGAAACTTTAGTTACGGGCATCCCCATTTTGGAAAGGAACCCATGTTAGGCACATAGTTCAAGGATAGAGAGTGGACCCTCCATCCATCGATGCTAAGTCCTCATCCCACAAGAATACATATACATGTATATGTGTGTGTGTGTGTATGTATATACATACATACATACATACATACATGCTTTAAAGAGACAATAGTCATTTCCAAAATCATTTCAAATTTCATAGTCAATATACTCATGCATAGAAATAGCCCATTCATATACAAAATAGTGCAAGCAACCAAAATGGTCAAAGAGTCATATTCAATAGACATATATGTGATCACATTCTTGTCATAGCCAATATCATATCAACACCATATCATAAAACATACTTGGGTATAACCCATAACATAATTTCTCAAAATTGTCCAATATCATGAATGCAAATGCTATGAATGATATGACGGAGGCATGGGTAATTAGGATTAAATCTAAAATCAACAATATAAGGTGAAAATGAAGATACAACTTTAAATCCATATTTAAATCCAACATAGGATCACCCATGCATAAACAAGTCTTAAAAAGGGACATGCATATTCATGATTTCACAAACCCAAAGTAATCCACCAAATAATAATTCAAATCAGCTTAAAATCATCAATTAAATACTACCAATGCACTAATAGAATTTTCGGAAGCATAATATTCAAAACCCCAATTTAAAGTAACCAAAAGTTAATGAAAATTGCTTTAAAATAGTTTGGGTCTCCTTGATTGAAAGGAAATCAAGGATCAACCCACATACCTTCACTAAGATGAAGAAACCCCAAAGAATTTTTGAAGAGTTTAGTTCCTTAGCTCCCTAATTGAAATCTCCAAGAGTTCTTTTGAGAGTTGTTTTGAGAGAGTTCAAAATTATGTGGGATGAGTTTGAATGTTTGAAATATGTTTTAGGTCTTTAGATGACCATAGAATAGCATAGAATTCCCCAAAAGACCAATAGGAATAACGAAATTACATAAATGCCATTAATAAATCGGACGAAAAATTCATCAAAAGTCATTTGACTTGAGGGAAAACAGTCTGTGTGGCACTACACGGCCCGTGACCTTGCCATTAACCCACACTTAGAAAAATTTCTGGAAGTTGGAACTTGACTTCAACACTTGGAAAAAAAATAGGCAAAGTTCACCTATACGGAAGCACCATAGGCCATGTGGCACTCCACGGTCTGTGTGGAGTGCTCGTGAACCAAGACTTAGGCAAAAATGTTGATAGTAGGAGAGTCCACCTTGGCCACACGGCCAGTGAAGCTTGCCACAGTCTGTGAGAAGGGTCGTGGTACCATACTTAACCAAAATGCTCCCTCCCACGCCAACCTTGTCTCACACACCAACCATACGGTCAGCCACATGGTCAGTGGCAAGCCACACTGCCCGTGCCACTAGTTGTGCCCTATCACATAGACCAAAAATGGTCACTTCAGGCCTCAGGTTATTCCTACGGGTCGTTAGAAGCCTCACTGCCCGTGTAGGTGGCCGTGTGGCAACACTGCACAGGAGGGTCCTACAAAAATGGACATAACTCCTTCATACGAACTCGAAATGAGGTGAAACAAAGTACATCAGAAAGCTAACTCAAAGGGCTTAAATTTTGTAGGTTATAGGCCACCCAGTTCTTTTTATTCTAAGATACATGTCCCTTTAAAGTTGATCTTTCTACTGGTACTTGTGTCAAACTTAGCCAATGGAAATTTCTTTGAACTTGGATTAATGTAGTTAGCCTGTGATGGCCTTGAATGGAATAAATGAGCTCGTATTGAAGGCTTGGAAGTGAACTTTGATCAAACTTAGAGGTTCCACAAGGTGTCACCTTGGGCCAAAACTTTCCAAAACCAAATCTCAAGCTTCACCAAAGCTATACAAAAATCTAGGTCCTTATACTATAGCCCTTTTACTTACTTTTGAAAAGCTTATATAGCTATATGTATGGAAGACTTTTGATGTAATGAAAATAGTCTACTACTGAACTGCTGAGTCAAGAGGAGTTTTAATGATGACCATTGTATCATGAAACATGTTGATTGATCAGGTTCTTCATTGCATTGTTTTTGTGATGCAAAGACAAGATGCCACAAGGTGCAAAATGGATAGATTATTTATACATAAGGATGCATCATCAAAGTAGGAAGTAAGTTCAGAAATTACAGTGTATGGAAGGAGTTGGTGTGAAGAAAGAGTTTCAAGCAAATAAGAAGTCTAATGAAGCTTGAGGCGGGAATCAAGAAGCTGACTGGAAGAAGACTTCATGAGAAACAAGATTAAAAGAGGAAAAATATTCAAAGTCAACCACCAAGATAAATAGCAAGAAAAACATTCCGTAAAGTTCGAAAGTATTGAGTCAATTGAGTAAACTATTTCATCGTTCTAGTTTGGGTCTCAGAAATTGTTTTCACTGCTTTTATTGAATCATGTTGTTCTACTTAGCTCAGTGATCTATAAACTGAGATTAGGTAGTGTCTTCAATCCTTGGGAGGTTTATGTGTAGCGGTAGTTTATTTGAAGTTTGTCATTTCATAGATTACTAGGATCTTATAATCTTTTGTTGAGGTTCATTTGATATGGTGAAGTTGGGGAAAATTCCTATAGAGGTACAGGTCGTGGTTTTTCACCTTTTATGAGCCAAGTGTTTATTAATAAAAATATTGTGTTGTCTTCTATTTTTACTTTTGGGAAAACATGTCTGCAAACTTTGTCTTCGATTAGACAACTGTAGGTTGTGCAAATCAACAAGTGGAAGCAGTTGACGTGTTCTTATCAAAGGCTAATACCTAAGAATTGATCAAAATGAACATTGCACCACCTCTTAGACATGGAGAAGGACAAGTATCTGTATGGCCACCACTCTTCAATGGAACTCACTTTGGTTAGTGGAAGTCGAGAATGGATGACTTCATGCAAGGAGAAGTCTATGAGCTCTGGGATACAATTACTATTAGACCTATCATTCCCATGAAAACTGTGGAGGGTCAACAAGTTCCTAAAGAAAGAAGAGAGTTCACTGCTGATGATCTTGTGGCTACGAGGAAAAATGTTAAGGCCAAAAACATTTTAGTCTATGGACTAGGACATAACGAGTGTAATAGGATATCAAATTGCACCATAGCTAAACAGATTTGGGATGCTCTAACGAATGATCATGAAGGAATAGCTCAAGTTCGTAAGTTTAGGGTAGCCATGTTGTTTATTGAGTATGAAACCTTCAAGATGAAGGAAAATGAGTCCCTATAGGGTATGATGGCAAGACTCACACTGCTCATCAATGAACTAGCCTCCTTGGGTAAGGTACTCACTAGTGAGGAACAAGTTGATAAGGTTCTGAGAATTTCACCCAAAGCTAAGTGGGATGTGAAGGTTACTACCATTAGAGAAGCTAAGAATATTGAAACTATGACTCTAAATGAACTGGTTGGAAACCTCAAGGACATATGAAATGAACATGGAAGGTCAAAAGAAGGAAATTAAAGTGGATGAGAAATCATTGGCTCTGAAAGGTGCTTATGATGATGAAGTATCAAATTTGGATAAGGATCAGATCGCTTTTCCATCAAAAAATTTCAAGAAGTTCCTTAGGGAAGGGAAAGGAAGAGACAAGCGAGAAACTAGTAGTCGAAAGTGGTCAGAAGACTCGAAGTAAGAAATGGTCTGATGATAAGAATCAATCAGGATGCTACAAATGTGGAGAAATGGATCATCATATCAAACAGTGTCTACAATGGGATATTGAGTGGAAAAAGGAAAAAGCTGAAAAAAATGAAAGAAAAAGCTGCTAAGCAAAAGGAGAAAGAGGAGTATGCTATAATGCTTGTCTGGGGATCTGGAATGGAGGAGTCAGATACTGAAGATGTATATGAAACTTCATTCATAGCTACTGAGGATTGAGATCTTGAGGAGGATGACAAGTCTGAGGTAAGTATTCTTGAATTAAAAGAAAAGTTACACCTTTTTTCAAAAAGAAAGCTAATCTTGATAATGAATGGGCTGATTGATGATTTTCAAGAAATAGCTAATGAAAAAGATTAGCTGATCAAAGAATTTTTAGATCAAAAGTTTGAAAGTCTTAAGGTCAAAAACTTTCTGAAAGAAGCAAACGAAGAGAATTCCAAGTTGAAGAAACAGGTTGAAAATCTTGATGCCCTTTTGCTAAACTTAAAGTCTGAGACGCTCAGTTAAAAGTGGTTGAAAAGGGTAAGAGGAAAATGAGTGATGAACATCAAAAAGTTGAAACTGAATTGAAAGAATATAAAATTGAGTTCTTTAGTGAAAAAGAGAAGGTTAGAAAACTGACTCAAGAAATTTCCATCCTAAAATTGGATTTAGAAAGGGCAAATAGATGGACTCAATCATCTAGAATAGTGACTCATCTAGGAAATAGGAGTCATAATAAAAAAGTTGGAATAGGATTCTATCAGGAGAATGCCACTATCCTACTACTAAGTGTCCAACTGCAAATAATGTCAAGAATAGGAACACTAGTCATATGAACAAAAAGTGGCATAAGAATGATAAAAGAAATAGGTCAAGGAACATGTTACCTAGTTGGGCAAGAAGAGATCTCATTCATCCTTTTTACAACAGGAAAGTAGCCAAGCTAGTCTGGGTTCCTAAAACTAACCCCTGCTTTGTTTTGCAGGTTGTAGTGAAAGGAAGCAAGAACTTGTACATGGATAGTGTTTGCTCAAGGCATATAACTAGAGACAAACACAAATTCCTTTTACTTGCACCTATGAAAAGGGGGAAAAGTTACCTTCGGAGATGGAAGAAAAGGCACTGTTGTTGGAGTTGGGAAGATTGGCAGAAATAAATCAAGGGCTTTGGTAGAAGCCTACAATGTGGATAGATTGAAGCACAACCTGTTAAGTATATCTCAGTTGTGCGATAAAGGTAACATTCACTTCTACAGGTTGTAGGGTAAAAAAGTTGGATGCAAAAGAGATAGTCCTTCTAGCCTCAAGGCATAGGAATGTGTACAAGACTGACATCATGGGAATGACAGGCACAAATTTGAAATGCTTGAATGCTATTGTTGATGATCCTTTACTTTGGCACAAAAGACTTGGACATGCAAGTCTGAATCAATTAAACACTCTGGCATCAAAGGACATGACTATAGGATTGTCTAAGGCTAAGTTCAAAGACAATAAAGTATGCAGTGCATGTGTAAGGGGGAAGCAAGTAAAATCATCTTTCAAGTCAAAGAACCAGGTAAGTACAACCAGGTGCTTAGAACTCGTTCACATTGATCTATGTGGACCCATGAGGGTAAGAAGAAGAGAAGGTAAAAGGTATATGTTTATCATTATGGATGATTACTCAAGGTTTACCTGGACATTGTTTTTAGCTTCTAAACAAGAGTCTTTCAATCTCTTTTCTATTTTCATCAAGAAAATGGAAAAGAAGTCGGAAACTTCCTTAATTTCCATAAGATTTGACCATGGAACAGAATTCTAAAATACAAAATTTCTATAATTTTGCTCAACAAATGGTATAGATCACAATTTCTTTGCTCCTAGGACACTTCAGCAAAATGGAGTAGTAGAAAGCAAAAATAGGAATTAGAAGATATGGTAAGAACAATGATGATTTCTAGTAACCTGGCTAAAAGTTTTTGGGCTGAAGCTATAAATACTGGTGCTTACATTCTAAATAGATGCATGTTGAGGAAATCTTGAACAAAACCCCCTATGAATTACTTAAAGGAAGAAAACCCAATATCTCCCACTTTAGGACATTGGCTGCAAATACTATGTTCATAATAATGGTAAAGATAATTTGGAAAATTTTGATGCCAGAAGTGATGAGGGAATTTTTCCAGGATATTCTTCACATAGTAAAGCATATAGGGTGCTGAATAAAAGAACTAACTTTGTAGAACAGAGCATTCATTAGGTTTTTGATGAACATAGTGGTGTTTTTTAGACTGACGTGCAGGATGACTTCGAGCTGGCACACAGGATAGGAAAATAATAAACAGAACATGGTCCATCTATAGCACAATCCTGTTTTACGATAGGACAACCTGAAAGCTTACAGTTAGGGGGAACTACAAATTTTGGAATTTAATCAACTGATTTGGGATCTGGCCAATTAGAATTTGTTGCCTCTGAGCAACCTCAAGGGTTTGTTGTAAAGAGTTACAAATATCAGGACACATATCCATTAGGAAATTTGCTAACTGATCTAACTTCTAGAATCACAAGTAGATCAAGGATGAAGAATCTGTGTGCATTCCAAGCCTTTTTGTCAATGATGGAACCAAAAAATATAGGGGAAGCATTGGAGGATGAAGATTGGATACTAATAATTAGGAAGAGCTAAATCAATTTGAAACATGCAAATTATAGTATCTTGTGCCTAGGCTAGAAGGAAGGACTATCATAAGCACAAAATGGGTGTTCAGGAACAAGCTTGATAAGCATGGAGCAGTTACAAGGAACAAAGCAAGACTGGTGGTCCAAGGGTACAATCAAGAATAAGGTATAGACTATGATGAGACCTTTGCTCCAGTTATCAGACTTGAACCCATTAAGTTACTCATAGCCTTTGCAGCATTCAAGGAGTTCACTCGTTACCAAATGGATGTATGAAGCAACCCCCTAGATTTGAAAGCTCTGCATTTCCAGATCCTTTGTACAAGTTGGATAAGGCATTACACGGATAAAACAAGCTCCTCGAGCTTGGTATGAAAGATTGTCAAATTTGCTCTTAGATCATGGACACACTAGAGGTAAAATTTACAATACATTGTTTCTAAAACCAAATGGCAAAGATTTGTTGATTGTGTAGGTATATGTTGATGATATTATTTTTGGATCAACAAATGTGCTCATGATTGAAGAATTTTCCAAGCTAATGAAGGAGAATTTGTGATGAGCATGATGGGGGAACTTAACTTCTTCTTTGGGCTACAAATCAATCAGACTCCTACTAGAACTCTCATTCATCAACAAAAGTATGTGAAGGAGCTTCTAAAAAGGCTTAAAATGGAGGATGCTAAGGATATAGATACTCCTACTGCAATTGCTACAAAGTTGGATATGGATGAGAAAGAGGTATCAGTAGAACAAAAGTTCTACAGAGGAATGATTGGGTCTCTCTTATATCTCACTGCAAGCAGACCAGAAATTGTATTTAGTGTGGGACTCTATCAAGCCAATCCTAGGGAGTCATACCTCAAGGCTATGAAAAAAAATCTTCAGGTATCTCAAGGGAACTTCAGACTTAGGACTTTGGTACTCTAATGATAGCAATTTTAATCTTGTAAGGTACACTGATGTTGACTATGTTGGTTACTTAGTGGATAGAAAAAGTACTTTAGGTATGACTCACTTCCTTGGAACATGTTTGATTTCCTGGTCCACTAAGAAACAGATTTCAGTAGCCTTGTTAACTACTGAGGCTGAGCATTTAGTAGCTGGTTCTTGCTGAGCACACTACTCTGGATTAAACAACAATTGTTGGATTTTGGTATGGATGTTGGGTGTGTTCCTATTTTGTATGATAACACTAGTGCTATTAATATTGCAAAGAATCTTGTAAAACATAAAAGAACCAAGCATATTGACAAAAGACATCACTTTCTTCGTGACAATGTAGAAAAAGGTCTTGTTTCAATAATGTTTTATCCTACTGAGAATCAAATTGCTGACATTTTCACTAAAGCTCTAAGTAGAGAACATTTTGAAAAAATCATATTAGACTTGGAGATAATTAAGAATGCATAAACTTCCCTTAATGATTGACTAGAACGTTTGATCTTTTAAAAAAAAAGCAAAACAAAACATGTAGAATGAGTTCTCATTTTAGGTCTTGCATATAGTATTTACCAGGATTCAGAAACATGGACTAAGTCTAATTTGTTGTGTTTTTGTCAAGACCCGAGCCGAGGGCCTAGACGTCACCGATGAATGGGGAACCCGAAGGAACCCCAAACAAGCCTCATTGTATATCATTCCACATCTTTGGTCTCGAAAACAATTAAATGAAGTATAAAGAATGGAAATAAGGGAAAAAGACACTAAGGGAGAAGGTTTCATAACATAGAGTCAAGAGATAATAGAATCAACTCATAGCATAAATACATTGTTTTGTCCAACAACACCTCTACTACATAGAAAATGGCGGGGGCCAAGACATACAACCGAGCTCACCCTCATAGTCATAAGTATACGATAAAGTAAAGAGAATCTTAATACATAATGTGAGAGAATAGTCCTTGTCCCTGGAATGGAGGACTCACCAAAGGCTAACTTGAATAATCCATCTAACCACAAGAAGAATCAATAGGAGCTCAGGTGACATGGTGACATCATATAGGCATAGAGTATGCATTAGTAAGTTTAAATGTACTAAGCATGTGGGATGTAATGCAATAATAGATAGACTTCATAATCAAAATGCATACAATAGACAATAGGTATAATATAGAAAAAGAGCATGTATGTTAAATGCATAAGTAAAACATGTTTAAGTAACTCATACTTGCATAGGACATATCATGTGTGTAAGAATAGACCAACATATATCTGTGTGATGTACCAACCCTTACTTGGGTTAATAAGGTATCAACCCCTCACTTTGGTTAATGAAGTATCAACCCCTTACTTTGGTTAATGAGGTACCAATCCCTTACTTTGGTTAGTGAGGTACCAACCCCTCACATTGGTTAAGTTTCATCACTATTGCTACTTTCCATGAAATCAACTCAAGAATATCATACTCTCATCATCATAAAGTTATTATATACCTTCACTTCCTCTCATCATTATACATCATATGCATACCATTGTTTCATCATCATTCTAACATTGGTTCATTATCATATAATCTTCATAACACTATTCAACTCATAAGATATGCATTCGACCTTCAATTCCTCAAGAAACCCTAGCCGGACATTTTATCCAATACTTGGGAGGTGTGTAATAGGGGTAAACGACCATGTAATTGAGAGATGAAATCATCCAAGAAAATTTGTAGTAAAATCTTCAATAAACACCTTACAACACCCCCAAGACATTCACATTAAAAACCCTCATCAAATCCAATATTTTAGATCCAAGATTTAGAGCTTAAACATGCTTAAACAACCATACTTTCATGAACTAAAATCATTGTGTAGTAAATTTCTCAATATACAAGACCCATATGTAAAATCAACTTTAAATCATGTAATATTAGTAAAAAGTAGGCTTAGGCACCATGGGTGAAAGGACCCAATGGTTCAACACCACATACCTTAGCTTTGGAGAA